>VWYK01051212.1:0-21052 GCA_013399775.1 Semnornis frantzii | reverse complement strand
ATGGTAATTTCCCCACCCCCCCCCCCCCCGAATGTGTTTCATTTGAAGGAAATTAAACATAGTTGTCCTCTTGGGATCACTTCATAGCACTAAAGAATTTGTGGTTACAAAAATTCATGTCAGTGATCCCAATCTGCTGAGCTTCGAAAGCGTGTAACAGATGTTACTGACACAGAATGAAGAATTAAGTAGAAAGAATCTACTGTTTATTAATTGTGTTTCTCATTACTCTCCAGAAAGCAAAAAACTAAATAGGAGGAAGTGGGATAATAGGGAAAGATTACAATTCAGCTTCAGGATATTTGCAAGACAACTGAGCTAGTTGGTCTCTTTTTAGTTCAAAGATTTGAATTCTCTCAAGCAGAAGAGGAAGCGAGGGCTCTGACTGCTCATCTTTTGTGCTAGACCGGATAGATGGACAGCTCCTTCCTCCTCTTCTGGCTATAGGTTAAAGCATTTGGCTTTTTAACACATATTGAACAGAAAGGGCATAGAGGAATGAAAGCCTTCCTGTATCCCTCAGGGAATTGCCTAAATGCCAGAAAATGGCAGGGATTAAAAAACACTGTGTCTTCAGTCTTTCTCAGCTGGCTGCAGCTCTGAGCAGCCAAGGAGTTGTCTCTGGCAGCATGGGTCGCTGTGGGTCCCAGTCCCAGCTGCTGCCTGGGGGTACCAATGCCGGTTCTGACTTCCTTGGCAGGGGTAGGGGGGGAAATTTGCTTCAGGTAATGCTAGCTTTTGGTATGTTTGAGGTTATCAACAAGATTCTCCGTAGAGAAACATAGGCGCTGCCAAGGAATGTATTCACTCTGCAATACACCTCTGTGCAAACAGTACTTTGGAGCTACCCTTTTCCATCACTGATGATGAAGTCTGGTTTTGTCACCATTGTTCTACCTATCTAAATCCAAATGAGAGAAATCCAACCTACTTCCTAACAGGCAAACACTGAACTTTCTTAATAGTGGGGCTCTTCAGTCTGGAGAAGAGAAGGCTTCGAGGAGACCTTGTAGTAGCCTTCCAATATCTGAAGGGGGCCTACAGGAAGGCTGGGGAGAGACTATTTGGTCTTGTAATGACAGGACTAGGGGCAGTTGAGGAAGAAGTTCTTTACAGGGAGGGTGGGGAGACACTGGAACAAGTTGCCTAGGGAGATTGTGGATACTCCCTCCCTGGAGGTGTTGTTCAAGGCCAGGTTGGATGAGGCCTTGAGTGACCTGTACTAGTGGGAGGTGTCCCTGCCTATGGTGGGGAGTTGGAACTAGATGATCTTTGAGGTCACTTCCAACCTTACTATTCTATGATTATATGATTCTATGATTCTACATGAACTAATTATATGTGTGTAACATTTGATTCCAGCATTTCTATTTGGCCATTTCCTTCATCTTTTAGTATTTCATCATCAACTCTCTTGAGCTTCATTTAAGGTTAGTAATAGGCCATTTCGTCCTTCCTTAATCTACCTGTAAAGACAGTATTGCCTGTAGAACCAAATTGACTTTCCCTGGTGTTAAACAGAATAAGCTGCTGCTGGGCTGTCATTAAGCTGTTAGTCTGGAAGCGAAGGATATAAAAATATTACCTGCTGCAGCTGGTTACTCAGTAAGCCATTTCGTTTGCTCTGCATGTAGGCATTAGCACTCCCACTCTTTGCTGCACGAATCCGAGCGAGTCTGGCTTTCTGTGTAAACAGAGAAAAGGAAGAGTGTCACTTGTACTCATTTCCATCACTCTATTTACCTAAAGTGCTAATTAGAATCAGCTGCTTATGAATACCAATATTGTAATGTCTGGAAGGCTATATTGCATCTATCCTCCAGGTGGAGCAACTCATGAGTGTCTTCTCATTTAAAATGCAAATGACAGAAGTTGTTATTTGTTTGTATGCATCGACTAATAAGAACAATGATTTTGCAAGGAGATTAGATCAGCAGGTAAGTGCCTCCTATTTTTGCACTGCTGTAACTGTGCCACGCCTTACGCTTGGTGGATCAGGAACATTGTCATCCATCTAAGCTGCTCCTACAGTAAAGCTCTCTTTAAAGGGGAATAAATGTTTCAGAAAAAAACATAATAGTGCAGCTACCATGAACTGCTTCCTCAGAGCCTTCTGCATTTTCAGAGTGGCAGAATGAGGTAATGGTTTTAATGCTGTATCACAGCTAAGTGCCTGAATGATTGTCAGGCCTTTTGAAAAAAGACTTCATATCCATTGGTATGATCAAAATTAATACTTGTCATCACTGACCATAACCTGATTTTTCAGAGACTGAACGTATCAAAATTGCTGAGGGGATTTAAGATTTCTCACATGAGCTTCTTTGCTTGTGGAAGTGACTTCATTCCAGAGTAGAAGGTAGATCACCAGTGAAGGACACTTCTGTCCACTGAATTCAACAGTTCAACTGTTGAAAGTCAACACTAAGAGAAGGTGTGGAGAGAAGAGTCTCTCAACCAATAACACAGAGAACAAAAGCTTCTATGGGATTTCTAAGATGACATCCTGGTTCTGTAATTTTTGTGGATTGTTACATGTGTAAGAAGGAATTTAGTTAGGTTTCTGATTCTGAAAGCCAAATTCCAAGCAGCACTTGCAATTGAATGGCTGCTGAAGTGCAGGATACACAGTGAAGAACTTGAAAAACTGACTTTGATATATTAATAGGGATTTTCATATTTGATAATTACTCAGTTGATATTTTCAGAAAACAGAGGAAGCATTTTTCCTCCCTTCCCCCAATTTCTGTGGCATTAAATGTCAGCATGAATAGAGGGAAGCAGCCTAGTCACTGCAGCTTCCAAATCTCTCTGGCATGATTAATAATTAACCGGCTATGAATTAATGGCTCAACACCATGCTTCTTTGCACTCACATCCTCAAATTCACAGAACTTCTCAATAGTGAGCAAAGAAATTCATGATTGTTAACAGCAAACATGGCTAGAATCTGGCTTATATGTAATGTATTTATTATCTTTTAATTGTTCTGAAATAAGATAATGCTGTGCATGTGTGCATCACTGAGTAAAAAAAAAAAATCCCAAACACAAAAAACCCCCCAAAACCCCCACCAAACTCATGAGAGCATGTTTTGTGATATATTTTCTATTCTAGAATAACACATTGTTTTGTTACCCTTGCTTGGTGCACACAGTCTGTCCAGCATTGCAGTTAATGCATCTTATTCTAGTGGCAAGGTGCGAAGTGCCCCAATCACTTGCACAGTGGTTCTGCACAGGTGAGTTCCTGCTTTCCCCCTTCCTCCTGTTAGTGATGAAAGGACACTGCAGTCCCATATGCCATCATTCTAAGCAGGTCCTCAGAGGCCAGACTGGGGGGTAAATGTCCAGTCAGCGGTTTTTCATTGAGCCTCATGGCTGACAAGCCCTAGGCAGCCTGGTGTGGTGCAGGATGACACCCAAGAGGGCAATGCGTCAGGATGGCCTGGTGTCCCCAGGAGCTGATCAGTACGGGGAACAGTTGACACCTTCCACCCTCTGGGCTCTCATGGGCTCCTTGCTGGCACATCCAGGCTAACAGTGTGGTTAGGGCTGAGTCCTCATTCTTGCAATTCAAAATCCCCTTGGGCAAGCAGAAAGTAGGTTATTTTCAGGTGGAGCTCTTGAGATGCAGCACTGTCATGATGGACAGAAGGCTAGAGGAAGAACTTCTCGTGCGTGAAAGAATTGTCATGCGCTGGATTATGTTCATAGGCTTAGGAGCTGGAGATGCTTTAGAGATGCCTTTGCAGCGTGCAGCACGCAGTACAATAAATAAGTTATTTCAGTCACAAATGTTTGAGCTGGTTTTCATTTTTCAAATGTTTTTCAGTGAGCTCCTTATACAAGGAGATTCATTAGATTTAATGAACAAACATTTTACATAGATTACTTATGCTTTTCCTTTTCATATGCATATTCATTTTGTCTTCCAGTGACTGAAGCAATAATTATGGTGCAGCACCATTTAATAATGAAATACAAAAAATGTAACAGTTCATGAGGCTATCTTAATATATCAATGTGCTACAAAGCATTTACTACAAATGATTTTACTTCCTATGTGAAGATTTTAAATGGCTTTGCAAATATGAATTTATTGTATCTTAGAATTTGTGAGGAGAAAAGTAACAGCTTACCTCTTTCTAGCTAAGACTCATCGAGGTGGCCTGACTTCGCAAAAAGAAGATAATAAATCTGTTACCTAGACAGGAACTAAATATGGTGAGTTCCATGCTTATACTTCAACTTACAGAAACTACCCCTGAAAGTGGAAGTGTTTACAAATCTGTTAAAGTGGTAAGATTTCAGTGCTTCTGCCTGATTTATATCAGGCCCTATGGCATGAGTAGTCTCATGACCTCTCACATTTGCTATCAAGAAAACATTAAAAGCTCACATCAACCACAGGATTTTAAGGGCTGTGTGATGGGGAGTGAATTCCTGTGAGAGATACCGAAACGATGTCAGGAAAACTGTAATTACAGAAGAACTATGTTTTCCTTTATTCTGCAAACTGCAGTCTCTATCACAGCAGCAAAGGACTGTTTAACCACTGTAAAGCCCCTTCTAGCTCTTCACTTTCATGGAAAATCTACGGAAAAAAGAAGGGATTAAATTCTCCTGCAGCAGATTATCTTCTTTGTTGTGAGGATTTGCCTGTTAGCCACTGAATGCAAAACTATGACTTTGGTAATTTTTGTGTTGTTTGGAACAAAGCCAAGGTAGCTGAATATGTTTAATTTACTTACTTTGATGAAATTTAACCATAATCATCTGGAACTTCCTAAATAAATTGATGATCAGCTCTAATTCTTACTACATCCCTTAGACTCACTCTGAATTTCTGTTTTCAATGCCCTTTCTCCCCCCTCCCCCCACCTCATGGGGCAGGGGGGGGGNAGAGTTGGGGCTCTTTAGCCTGGAGAAGAGAAGGCTTCGAGGAGATCTTATAGTAGCTTTCCAGTATCTGAAGGGGGCCTACAGGAAGGCTGGGGAGGGACTATTTACAAGGACTAGGGGTAATGGGTTTAAAGTGGCAGAGGGGAGATTTAGACTGGATGTCAGGAGGAAGTTCTTTACAGGGAGGGTGGTGAGGCACTGGCACAGGTTGGCCAGGGAGGTTGTGGCTGCTCCCTCCCTGGAGGTGTTCAAGGCCAGGTTGGATGAGGCCTTGAGTGACCTGTACTAGTGGGAGGTGTCCCTGCCTATGGCAGGGGGTCGGAACTAGATGATCCTTGAGGTCCCTTCCAACCTTACCATTCTATGATTCTATGATTCATCTTCAGATTTTACAACTTAGACATGGATCCTGCCTATGGCTGTATTGATAGAAACTTTACAAATTAAAATCACTGCTATTCAACAACAGCTAGCTTGGTCAGTTTTAGAAACATAAACATTTATTTTCACAATATTTTAAACAGTGCTAAATGTGGCACTGTGGGATATTTGCAATACCCAGCATTTAACACTCAAAATGCGCTCAACTATCCAGCTGTTTTAGGAGGGAGATTTTTATCAACAACACTTTAAGGCAGGTCTTACTGCAGTACTGGGAATCGTTTTTGGCAAGAGCCTCTCTTCAATTTGCTATGCAAGAAGCCTAGGTAGGCTAGGTAATTTAGTACTTGGATAGCTCCCATTGTTTCTTTTCTGTTTCTTGCCAGACTACATAACTATCTTACTATGAAAACTCAGAAATTACTAATTACTTTATGGTTATTCATTTTTAATGCTTGTGTACAGTGAAAAGATACTAATTCCTTCACAGTCATTTTGTGTGCACTGGTTTTGGTCAAGATAGTCAATTTTCTTCATAATAGCTCATGTGGGGCTGTGTTTAGGATATGGGATTAAAACATGTTCCTGGAGTTATTACGCAGAGTCAAGGCCTTTTCTGCTCCTCAGACTGTTTCATTAAGTAAGCTGGGCATGCAGAAGAAGATGAAGCAGAGAACACAGGAAGGATAGGACAGCTGACCAGAGAGATATTTCATATTGTTTGGCACTGTGCTCAGCAACAAAAGTGGATAGCGGTGAAGGTTGGTAGGGGCTGCCCTTGTTCTAAGACAGGCTGGGCATCAGCTGGTGGTGAGCAATTGTTTTCTTTTGGATCACTTTTTTTTCTTGGATTTGTTTTTTTCCACTCTCATTCTGTTGTTTTTTTCCCCTTCCTTCTTTAGAAAAAAACATTAAACTGTCTTTATCCCCACCTACGAATTTTTGCAATGTTACCCTTCTGATTCTCCCTCTCATCCTGCTGGGGAGGAGTGAGCAAGCTGCTGGGTGATGTTTTGCTGTCTACTGGTGTTAACCACAACACAACAGCTCCTGGAGCAATGACCAAATTTGTTCAAAACCAGTCACATTTATGTCTACAATATTTTTTTTAATTTGGTCTTTCATAATACATCCTCTATATTTGTTCTCAAGTGAAAAATCAAGCCCATGCTTCATGCTCTGATTTTCTAATTGTCAGTAATTGCAAATAATTGACTTCAGATTAGCTGACAATAATTTATATCAGTATGCTGTAGAGAAGAAAATGCTGTTTACTTTGTATATTAATAGCTATGGAATTAAATAAGGCTTGTATACTTGGTTGATCTGTGCCTTGCTTTCAGAATCTTTTCAAATTCTTGCTTGTTCAGTAAACAGAAGTTTTACATGCTATTGTCCTAAATTCAAAAATCTTGGATAAGTTATTATGCAATTTATGTCTTTGCATCCCCACTGAGATTAATAGGCTGTCTAGTTTACAGAAGTCACAATGGCTAGCAGGGTTCCCTGCTACAAATGCTCAGATCTAGGCTGCCAGGTGCTGTTAAACAGTTGTCGTTGCAATTTATCTTGAAGCTATTTATATTTATCTAGTAACTAATTATTTATAACTTGACAGAGAAATACATCACACAAAATCAATAAATAATAAACCCAAGCTAATCTTCAGGATATATTCTACTGTGTGAAGCTAGAAAACCATAATGTTATGAGAGATTCAGGTTGAATTTTATTTATTAAGTCAAGTTTTGGAGCTGATCATAGTTGTTAGGGTGTTGTGTTGAGGAACCATGCAAAGTCACTCTTAGGAAGAGCTTGAAAACTAAAACGAAGGCTTCTTCAGTTATCAGGTAATGAACAATAATGGGCAGATGGACCTCTACATAGGAGTTGTTGGTTAGTAGGATACAAGGCTCTTGCCTTCAAAAGATGCAGAAAAATAGGTGTGTAGAAATCAGGGAAGGCATCTGTCAGAGAAAGCTTCTTTCAGGGTAAGTAAGACACTGCCATTAGAAGGGGTGCTGCAGTATTCTGGGTTGGAGCTTTGCAGTTAAACTGCAAAGAAATGGCAGATACCCACTCCAGGAGGGTAGCTATGCTTCCACCATTCCCTTCCCTGTTCTATAGTCAACTCATTGAATATGATTCTGTGAGGGACTAGCCTTATCTTAACCCCTGATACCTATCAAACATGAAACATTAAATTGTACCCAAGCTTACCAGAAAGTTGTTTTTCCCTTTTTGCTTTTCCATTTTTTTCTTTCCCTTTTTCTGTTTCCCCTTTTCCTTTTCCTTTTCCTTATCCATTTCCTTAAGGATGAGTCACAACATATCTGTCATTCACTTTGTGACCTGAAGGCACTGATGGGCAACCAAACTAACTTGGCTTTTTGAAGTTGTCTCTAGTTGAGAAAAGCTCAACAGTTAGAAATCCTCAAAACTGTCTCAGTAGTTGTAAATCTGCCTCAGGAAAAAGCATAGTAAGACTACAGGCTATAATTAGTTCTGCCCTGAATTCCAATATCTATTTTGGATTATTTATTTATTTGTCAGGATAGGTCAGATCCTTGGACCTTATTATTTGATAAAAGAAAATGTTCTGATAAGAACAGATTTCTTTTTACTTTTTATTTTCATCTATTTTTTGACTTTTTGTTTATATTGGTTGCTAACAAGCTCCCCATAGTGCAGCAGAAAGCTGGCCTCTCCTGCTGATGTATTGGCTGTGTTACAAAGTGGGATTTCATAATAATGACAACAATGTACTTTCATGGTTGGAAGAAGGAACTTCCTTTAAAATTCATTAAAATTGATATAATATAGAAATAAATTTATCTTCTCTTGAGCATTAGTGTGCATCAAGTTTTTGCCAAAAAAGAAACAAATGGAATTTTCTAAACTTGACCGACTGTGCAACACTCAGTATATGCTTACACTGATGGTCACATGGCTCTTGAACAAACCTAACATAAGTAACAGTTTTCTGATGAAAACTGAGTGTGTCTGGGACTCGATTTCAACTCCTCAACAGAGAACTCTCTCTTAGGTTTACTTCAAGTCCAAATGTTTTTCTATTTTGAAGACTACATTGATTAAACTTCTGTATGAGATATCAACAAAGTAAGTTGTGCAATTCAAATACACGACTGTCTCAATCAGATGGAAGCTGTTGTAGCCAGCAGGAGGTACCACTGCCTGCAGAGGTTCATGCTGTGCTTCACTACACAGCGCCTTCTTTCAAGCTTATATTCTTCTGCCTTAGAGAACAGAAGCTTGGTGCCTCATTTATTTTAGAAAACTAAGTAAAACTTCTGTTTTATTGAATGAAGAAGGAATTTCAAACTTTAACAATGTGACCTTTTTGATTGAATATTCTTATACAATCCAATAGAACCCTCTTGTGAAATGTAAGGCTACACTTCATAGCTAAATATGGACTATGCAGTACTCAAGAAGCACTTTTTATTGATTTTTTTTTTCAATCCGTCAGACAAATATTCAGTTCCAACATTTCAGTCATTCTAGATTGAGAAAGAGATCAGCTTTGCAACAGGAGATACCAGTGAAAGACATATCCAGTGCTAAGTTAATCAGACCTCAAAACCATTTTCACTGAAGCAAGAAGGACATAAACAGAAGAAATCTCTCATCCTTACTGCCGTCATTGTTCTGGGGAGCACAGGAAAAGACACTTGGTAGGATTGCTATTCATCACTTCATATTCCTGTTTGAAACATACAATGAGCTCCCTGTTTTGCAAGGAGAAAATGTTGGTTATTAACTTAAGCAGTCTCTATTCAGGAAGAGATTATGGAGAATAGCAGCCACTCTACCAGTCTAGTTTTTGCAAGGTATTTTCTTGTGTCTATCTTTATTTCACTGGCAAGTGTAAAGCAAGCATAGAAGATTCTGTTTCATAGTGTGCAGTGGGAGACCGTTTCTCTCTAAAGCAAGGCTGGCTGTGTCTGAAGTTATTATGAAAGCCCAGAACAGGCACACTGATTGCTGGGATCAAGCAGATCTGTTACCTGTGGCTGGCGCAATGCTGGGAGGCACAGCAATGAACAACTGTGTTCTGGCTGATAGATACCGACTGTTTATTCTGTCTGCTGCCATTACACAAGCAGAAGTGGAAAAGTTCTGGACAAAACAGTGTAAAGTAGAAGTGAAGTTTTCTCTGCATGTTCTAACTATGGGAGAGAGAAATTCACAGATGAAACTAGGACATGGGACAAAACAACATGCAAAGGGGGTGGGTGGAATTAGTAGATAGGCGAGGTATGGATTACTGAAGCAGAGTGTATGTTTCCAGTCAGGACATGTCTGTGACATGAGTGGCTTCTTCTATGACCATTTTCCTTATCTTCCTCAGCTTTCTATCAAGATCTGACCATTAAAGAGTGCAGTATCTTCAGCCCAGACCTATGACTGACTGTCTTGGCCATATAACTCTTTCTCCTGATTTTAAGATATTCTGGGAATTGTATCACTGTGTATATTTACTTCAGTCCCTTTTTATGAAGAAATCAGTCAAAAAGGTGGTTGAAAAGAAACACACAAGCATTTCATCTCTCAGAACTTAGTGCTGTTGTCTATATTGTGTAGTTCGAGGGGTCCTAGGTCTCCCTTAACAAAACCATTAGGATGGAGGGCCCATCCCAGGGGCATGGACATGGTCGTCCCCAGATACTGTAATATTGTTATTCTATTCCATCTTCTGGTACCATAGCTTAAAAGGCAGCGCCTGACTGATACCCTTCCCTTCTCCTGCCTGCCTTTTCTCCCTTCGCTCCTTTGCTCTGGCAACAGAGCGCATTCCTTCTCATCTCATGGTTTGTGGGGAGATGGCTGATAGCTGGCAGGGACTGTGCCAGCGTCATGCGGCCTGATGAGGCCTTCTAGGACTCAGCTGGGGAGGGCAGTTTCAGCCTGCCCTCAGGCCGACTGAGGGTGGAAGGGGTGGAGGATTCTAGAAGCCCTGTTTGGGCCTAATGGGTCTTGGTCCAATGGACGTGGCCTAGCTTGTGAATGTACTTTACCTGATTGCCTTTTGTATATATGCTCTTGTAAATAGAGTCTCTCTTTAAATTTCCAATCAGTTGGAAGTTCCAATCAGTGTGGAAGTTCCAATCTCTCTTTAAACTTCCACTCTTACTCTTGTAAAGGTGTAGGAGTGATTTCTGTCCTCCAGTCTGGGGCATGCTTGTGGCCTCAGACGGGGGCATATATGAAACACATGCACCCTGAGGCTGCTTGTGTTTGCTGGTCTATATATGTAGTCTCCAGTTATGACCTGCCTGCACACCTCTGCTGGCAATGATCCTGCTCTCTCTGTAGCACTAAAGACTCAAGACCTCTGAAGACGGACGATGGGACCACAAGAGGTCCAAGAGGTGATACCTCGGTCTTGGTAATTTTGCAATCTGTGTTGCATGCAGAGCATCCTGACTGTCATCAGCAAAAGGTAATGCATCTCAGCTCCCTTGTCCGTGCTTCAGGTGCCAGTAGAGGCTATCTGAGCTGCTTAACATTACAGGGTTGGGCAAAGGAGATTGAGACTACTGGCAGCAATGTGGAGGTGAAGGGGACTGCCCAGGCTTGGCCACATCTCTTCTGGTAAGCAGTTCTTCCTGGCTCCTGACCTTGTCCTTATGTGTCAGGGAGGGAAACTGCCTCACACTAGAGCTAGTTGTTATTTAGTGACTCAGCAAATCAAGGAAGCTGGAAAACTAGACTCTTGCTTTTAACTTTTCCTGATTAAGCTCCGTGGGGTTTTTTTTTTGGTTTTTTTTTTTTTTCCTTTGTTTGTTTGTTTTCCCCCTGAAGCCTTTTAAGCAAAGTAAAGCTGAGGACACATGTTCCCCAATAATCAGATTCCCCAGAGACTGAATCTGAGAATTAAACGCATGGATTAGTGAAACAGGCTGTTAGGACAGACATTAGAAATCATTATTACAGGGTTTTTGGTTGGTTGGTTGGTTTTCTCAACAGAGGTGGAAAGAATGTCTGCCTGAAAAAAACAGAAAAATCTTCAGTGGGTGGGACTGCAGATACTGCCTGAAAATACTAAATCTACTCTAACGACTATGACGAATTACCATAATAATAGATCTGTAAACTTTGACAGAAAAGGTCAATGAATTTTTTTGGTGGTGTTTTTGATGTTTGTTTTTTTTTTCCCCCTCACTGAAAATAACAACAATATTTGCATGTGGGACACAGGCTAGGCATGTAGCACATATATATAGTAGTTCTCTTCCTAAGAGACCAAACCTACTTTGAGGATGCACAGCATATAAAAAGACATATTTATCTATTGTTCAACAGCAAAAGGAGCAAAAATTAGGAGCTCACCTTTTGTGCCCTGCGTTTGTCTGCTCGCTGATTCTGGTGGTAGATACGGCTGAAGTTGGAGACAATTACAGGAACTGGCAGAGCAATGACTAAGACCCCACTCAGGGAGCATATTGAACCAAAAATCTTGCCAGCTATTGTCTTTGGCACCATGTCACCATACCTGGGTTGAAGAAAAGAAAACATTTAGTAGATACAAAATCTCTTCTAAGTATTGAATTTCAAGATGTGTTAATTGCACAATGCATTTTGCTTCTCTTGCAAATAACAGTTGCTGCATGTAAATAATACTTTATACATGCATGCTAACATATACGGCTTGGTCAAAACTGTGCATACATAATGTTAATTTCAAGCTACTGTTTGGTATCTTGTGGCCATCTATGTTGTACTTGCTCTAGTCTCTGTATTGCAAGGGAGAGAGAGTGACCTTGATACGAATGAAAAAAAAATAGTGTTGAAATTAAGTCCTTACCCTGTTTGCTTGTTGGAAGAACTCATCACTTTTCATTGTCAATATCCTAGGGAGACCACTTGGTAAGTTAGATGTCAAACTGAATAATCTGTTGTCTCACTGAGCTGATATAGTACTTTCATTTAGGAGGGTAGTGCATTTGGGGATGGGTTGCCCAGGAGATGGTGGACTTTCTATCTTTGGAGATTTTCAACATTTGGCTAAACAAAAGCATGCCTGACTTAAGCTGTTGTTGTTGATGGGATGTCTTTGAGTGGGAGGCTGGACTAACTGACCTTCAGAGGTCCCTTCTGTAATATAGGCAAAAGCAAACGTGACATAAGCGAACATCCAAACAAATTGTAGCTGCAAATCCTGGCAATGGTCAGAATTATTAGGGCTGCCACCTTTCTTTATGATGCTGAATATTGTTCTATCAAGCAAGTAAGAACATAGTACTGCTGAATTATGTAGAGACACTACAGTCTTCTCTAAGTGGCAGCTTATTGAGAAATGCCAGCTCTTTGCACTCTATATATTGCCAATTTCCATAGAGAAGTATGTAGTTACATACTGGAGAGGTGAATAAAGAGACAAATATGGTTTTGGGACTGTTCTGGTTTCAACTTTACCAGATTTTAAGTTATTATTAAACAGTGATTGTAGCAAGCAAGTTCAGTATGCTTATGAGCTGAGAGACAACACATTACCTATTGCAAAGAATTTATAAATTGTTAACACAAGGAAAGGTAAGAAACAAAAATCTAGAAAGGACAAACATTTTGAAAATGCTTTCTGGACAACAAAACTTGTCTCTCCAGAGGACCTGGAAAAATAATAGATAACATGGGGACAGACTTCAAGTCACATGGACCAATTTGTGCACATAATCACAAGAAGGAAGGAATAAAGAGATGAAAATCTCACGTGATGAAGAATCTATATAGGGTTAGAGAACACCTTTTATCAATAAGAACTCAACATATGTCAAAAGGAAATATGTATTGACTTGTAGGCTAAGATGAATGGTTTGCTTTTGTACAATGAGAGGAAAGTGTTTAACGTAAATATTCAAACAAACTATTGTTCAGGCAAATACAATATACATGATCAAGTCTTAGATTATTGATAAAATATTGTATAAAATGAACGTTTAATTGTTTGCAAAGTATGTTCAAGTGTAAAATATTCGCAGGAAATGATACATCAATATTTCTACCAATAACCCTGTCCCCCACCTGCTCAGAATTTGAATGCTATTAATTTCTGATTTTGTGACATGCAGGACTGGATAAAAATAGGTAATGTAATAGAATCCATCTTCTAAATTATTTATATAACTGCTGTTAATTGCAAGATGTATAAACATGGAAAAATTCTAGATAGAGAGTCATGTTTTCCTTCACGTACGCATTTATACCTCAAAACATAGGCATTTTTGGTCCTTATCTTCCTAAAGCCAAAGCTGACTATCAGCTGTCAGGAGTGGTGCATGCCCAGCTGTTTTCTTTGGCCAGGGGTAAGCGACCATTCAAGGTCCTTTTGACAAATGGGATCCCCAACATGGAAGGAACACCAGTTTTTTCAGGTGGAGTGGTGAGACGAGTGGAGGGCACAGGGCCAGGGTGATGAGCTTAGAGGAGAAGCCACAGGATCAAATCACTGATAGTCACTGCCAGTTTACAATATTAGTTGCTGGTTTACTTGATCCTTCTCGATAACAATCCAAGTATTTTCTTATACTCAAAGAATATCAACAGAAGGCTATTTAAAAGGCGACATATATTTACACCCACCTGACACAACCAGATCTTGAAATGCCAAATTTACACACGCTCAGTACTATTGGAACGGATGCCTTAAATGAGATTCCTAAACCTATATTTAAATTATATTCACATTGAAATGCTAAATTGCAGAACCTTCAAAAGCTCACACGATGTCACTGATGGCTGCTGTGGACAGAAAGCATTGCTTCCCCTGATTAATTTAGTTTGAAGTTACTCAGGAATATACTTCATTTGTTGATAATGTGACTATAATTATGTGAATCAAGTGCAAACTGGTGCTCTAGGAGTGGTGACAGGAACTGTTAGATGATCTGTGCCTAACATTTCAGTATTTATGTGTAGGTCTACCCACTGACATAAGGAGGTGCTTTTTCACAGTATTTCAATGTTACCAGGGGGAGGGGGCAGGGGGAAGGATTATTTGATACATGGAAGTATTTTGCAATGTTTTTCTTACCCTCTGGGCAAAATCATAGGTAGCTGGATATACTGCTTATTTTAAAATAACTTCCTTTTGATTATTTTTCTGTTTCAGCTTGAGGAAGTTGCAATATGGTGACGTTTTCCAAATATAATGTTATTTGTCCATCATTTAGTGCTAATAATGTCTTTCAAATCATTAATAACTCTTATATAATTAGTTTTTCTCCTGTTGCTAAACACTGTGTTGGAGATGTTTAAATAAAATTATGGTCAGAAAAAATTACTTCCAAGAAATGCCTTCCTGCACAGGACTGAAACACTTATTTGCTCACTTTTGTGACAAAATGCAATTTTTATCACATTTACCCTGGTTAGCCTTACTCTCCTTGGGGAGAGTGACACAGAATTTAGTCTAGTCGAGGCATGACCAGAATGGTTAATGAAGTTCTTCCCGCTGGATTAGATGTTACCTTTAGTTATACCTCATATATCATTGAATACCACCAATGGAAGTGGATGACATAAAAACAATGGGAAAATTTCTTCCTTTACCCTGCTTGCAGTTGCTTTATTCCTTGGAAAGTTTAAGCTAGAAAAGAACACAACACCATTTTCAGATGGCACAGTAACTGTGGTGCTTGTATTTCAAAGTGAAAAAAATGATACTTGATCTCTAAACCAAATCCTAAATTCTGCAGAAAATCTGATCCTTTCCGTCATGGAGACAACAAATATGGAATCTTATTATACAATTTTCACAGAGTCACTTTTCAAAAGAGACCTATGTTGAGGTTTTATCTAGTGCCACATTGCTTGTCTCACTGCTTTTCAGACAGTAGCTGCAAACATATCCTCCTTTGTGTGCTTTTTTTTTTCTTAGTTGCAGTCTTTTTATAGCTTCATATGTAGTCTGTTCCACATATGTCTATTATTGTGGACACAGCTTAAGTCAGTTTTTGGGCATTTATTATTTGTACTGACAATCTAATTTTGTAATGTCAAACGTGTCATCCCAATATTGTATGCTCTGGAAGAGTGAAGAAAAAGATGTTGTACCGATCCCTGTTATCAGTCAGGTGCATTCTACTTCATTAGCCAGAGGGAAGGGAAAAGGCTATGACAAACCAGGTGTGTCAATCAAATCACAAGTCAGAAATGAGCCGATCAAACTAATGCCTAGGTTTTGCTAGACATAGTCCAGACGGGTCAGATATGTGCTGTTGCTTGCAGTCTGTGGGTATCTGTTCACTAAGTGACATCATACATGGATGGGTGCATTAAAAGGCAAATGTGTTTGTCTCGGTGGTGGTCAACAGGTGTCAGACCACTTTTTCATATTTGATTTCTTACTGCAAGGAAAGACATTTTGCAAATACTGGATCTTTCAGAGTATTGAGTGACAAACACATGATTTACTGCTTTGTGTGACAGGTTTGGGAGCATGAAATGGCTTAAATTACACACAAAAGGCTGAGCTATTGTAGTAATTCAGGTAACATGAGGATATTTGTGTTTACAAATGCCCAGTCTGTAACCTAAGTACTGTCACGTCTATCTTACCCAGGGATATCCACCTGACAAAATGACACTGCTCTTCTAATTGATGAGTGAAATACAATTGATGTTGCATGCCTATAATTCAAAAAATCTCAGGCAACAGAAGATGTTATTTGTGGCATCACCAACTATATATATAAGATATATCCCTGAATCTATTGAAGACTGTTATTTGGTGGCCCTAAAATGCAATATTTCTTAAGCCAAAGGTCTGATTTATAATGGAAAGCAGTAATACTTTCTGGCCATTTTTATTTTATGTAAGCAAAAAAAGGTATTGTCTGTAATAATCTTAAATGAGAGAGACAATGCTGCTTATTTAAATTGTTTGTTTTGAATACAGAGTTGGTTTTGTTTGTTTGTTTTTCAAGCAGTAAGTAAGTGTGTTTTGGAGGATAAAATAAGTAATCACGGAAATGTTAATTTAGCATTTTTGGGGGGGTCTGTGTTTGACAGATTGGAAATTCATATTTGGAATAGATTACTTTGGATGGAAACAGCCCTCCAGATGACCTTTACACCAAAACTCTGAAATTGTAGAACGTCTATAGTAGGAATGAATCTCGGATGTGTATTTTTAGAGAGATTCAATAATTTAGGCTGATACTGACAGATAGAGTTACAGAAAAAAATGGTCAATAAAGAACCTTTTCTGCAATATTTTTTTTCTGACACTAGAGGGCATAAACGACATAAAAAATAAATGCAAATGCAGACACGTTTTAAAATGCATGTTACAAATACAGGTACCCTCTGCCATCTCCTCGAATTCATTTATATTCTTAAAACAAACAAGCAAACAGAACTATACTGCTTGAGAACCGTTTTCTGCTCCCATTTACTATTTTTGGTAAAGAAAGCTAGTAACATTTTTTGTTTTCAAACATGTAAAACATACCAGAAAATTAAGGAGTTGTAAATTAAAGGAAAAGTCATTAAGATAAACTTCATAATATTTAATTTAAATGTAGGGAAGTTTATAACCAAATAACAAAGAAAATACTAGAAAATCTTAGTAGAGGCCAGCATAGCACATCTTTTTTCGTGTGTGTGAGAAGAAAATCACGTTTCCCAGTGGATTTAGCATCTCATCCAGGCAGAGTCCATGCATTTTGCACTGCAGCTGATTAACAGAATGGTGCCTTGCTTTTCTGGGACAAGGTCTAGCCTCCCATCCATCCTCTCAGCTTGTTGCTTGCTCTGGACAGGGTGGGTGCTTTACCCACCCAGGTGGGATGATGATGCAGCTGTCTTCTTGCTTTCTGTCTTAGCTAATGGCTGTTTCCTGCTCTCTAGGAGATGCAGGCAGAGCCCCAGAGGCTACTCTGGTGAGGTTATCCAGATGCATTTAGGCAGACAGCCACCCAATCGGCCACACACTTATGTGCTGGCATAAGGGAGAAGGCAAGAAAAGCAATTCCCAGTCCATCTGACACTTAACAATAATCAGGATGAATCTCTAGCCTTACCTAGGTCTTAAAACAGCCTAATAATGTTGGAAAAGTACTTTCTAATAACACAAAATATTGTTGCTCATGTGATACATGGAACATTATATAGAGTATTCAAAATTTTATTCCAGCCTAGGGAGATTCTGCATGGAATTACAAATTATCTTTCCAGCTGCTTTTACTGCTGCGAAGGGTCTTCTGTTGCATTAGCCCTCTCTTCTGCTTGGTAGTGATGGACATGGTTCCCTCTGGGGTCCACCAAGCACTGGCCAGAATGATTGTTCATAAATGATGAAAAACACATCTACTTCTCAGAGAGGCAGTGCTCCCTGGGCTTTTCAGTCTCCAGTACAAGAAAACGAAGATACTGCCACTACACCTAGCTGAGTTAGCAGTTCCTGAAATACAAAATTTCTAATGAACTTTAGGGATGTTTTAAAAAAAATTGCAACAATGTTTTAATCCAAGAAGTTTACTTTTGTAAATGTGGGCATTAGTACTTAGAGGTCAATAAAATGAACTTTTCCATGGGACAGTTAAAAGACTTACCCAAATAAACAGTCCCAGATTCCTGCATTCAAGATGAAGATACAGATAATCACACTAATTCCATTTTAATTTACCATAAAATATTAAAACCAGAAAGCTAAAAAAATACCATTCCCCCCCCCTTGTCATCTCTCTGTCACTCCATAGGCAAAGCTAATATCCTAATTGCCCCGAGATGCTGCGAAGCACCACGCAAGTATGGTGTCTGATTCATGTTGCATGGGAGCTATTTAAACTGCCACAGTTACAAGCTCAGCTGACTTCTAACAACTGCATTACAGTCACACAGACATACTGCTGAGGTGGTGTTTTGGTTTGTTTTTCTCACCAGATTTCAGAGGCAAAAATAAGCATGTGTGCTTCTAGGAAAAAGAGAATATTTCTGAATGGATCAGACACTTTTTATGAATAAGAAAAGCAACATAGCAGATAAACTGTTCCTGATGAAAAAAGTAGCAAGCTGCCTTTTCTATTATTATTTAAATGATGGTGGTTGTCACAGTGCACTGGCCATCATTCACACTCATAGATGAAAATGGGCCTTTTTTGGACTAAGAAGCCAAAGGGAGCTTTGCAAAACCTTTTGCATAGTAGCAGGCTTCCGTGGCAAGTGCAGGTGCCCTCGCCCTACGTAGAGATCGCTAGCGCTTGTGGCCTCTGCTGCTGAAAGGCGACACTGACATTGTGACAGTTACTGCTGAGGGTCTCTGCACCCTGCAGGGGGTATTGCTTTGTACTTCCAAACCTCTTTCTGGCTTTTAAAAAAATGATGTAATGTCACAGCCCATTACGAGTACTTCAGAATTGAGGCTTCTAGCCTCTGCGGTGGAGGTGTTTACCTGGTGAGAAATCTGCCATGTATTTCATAGGATTTTATATGTAGTACAATGCATGGAGAACAGTACATCAGCAATAAACCTCATTAGGTGGACTATCACACCCTCCAGAAAGAATGACTGATTGACTGACTGGTTAAGCACTGCTTTTATGATATAATGGATTTGTGAATAAGCTGATCTCAATTAACTCCTTTTGCTATAAGGCCAGCTCTAGGACTAAGGAGCTAGGCTGCAAAGCAGCAAATACCAGTTAAGAGCCTCTTCTGATGAGGCTCTGGGGATGCCCTCTATAACTACGTGAAAGGAGGTTGTAGCCAGGTCAGGGTTGGTCTCTTCTCCCAGGCAATCAGTGACAGAACAAGAGGACACAGTCTCAACCTGCACCATGGCAGGTTTAGACTGGATGTTAGGAAGAACTTCTTCATAGAAAGAGTGATTAGCCATTGGAATGAGCTGCCTTGGGAGGTGGTGGAGTCACCATCCCTGGAAGTGTTTAAAAACATGACTGGATGTGGCACTTTGTGCCATAGTTTAGTTTATTACATGGTGTTGGGTAATAGGTTGGACTTGATGATCTCAAAGGTCTTTTCCAACCTGGTTAATTCTGTGATTTTGTGACTTTAACTTTGAGATCAGCTAGAACAGACCATCAAAGAACAACAGAAACTATCCATTTTGAGAACAGAAAAAGAATTGCTATGCATAAAGAAATATTAGAGGAGCGTCAAATTATATCTAACAATTGTGAAATAGCGTTCTTGTCTAAGGATGGTGCTGTAAACTGTTATAAAACTGTTCCCTAGAGCTTCCAAGCTGCTTGATAACTAAATGCTGGCAAGTTGACACTAATTAGTCATTTATTTCAACGTTGCATTCAAACCCAGATAATTCAAATAGCTACTGGTAATAAGTTTAAGTGGAATTTCTAAATAAGCATTTCAGCTGTGTTGCCTTAAGGATTTGACCTGTACATTTACAATTACAAAAGTACCTAAACTGCTGTTTAGGAACTAATTCTATTTTTAAAACACCACTCTATGTGAATGCAAGATGATCAAGGGCTAGATTTAGAAGAAGGAGGCAGAGGTAAGTAAAAACATCTTTATTTCATAAAACCATCTTTTGACCTAAAATACTGTATCTAATTAACATAGAGTTAATTTATTACTTTGTTATATTACTTCAGAAATGCAAGTATTTAAAATACCATGATGATAAGCAGAGAATTAATGCTTGGCTGAATAATAATTCATAAGATGGTGCAACTGATTACAGGAAGAATACACCTATCCTCTGTCACTGAGATACTTTGCATCTGCTGGGGCCTGATGCACATATTCTGTTTTTTCCTTCTATTTTATATGAAGCCAAAAGTAATTCAAACCAAAACGTACTTCCCTAAGACAAAATGATTCAGGCTCTTCGCTCCCCAAAATCAATGATGTGTATTACTTAGTCAGGATCTAGTTTTTCAATAGCTGTTTTATCATGGCATGTGCCCCCACACAAGCACATATATAGAATGAACCGCCCAGCTATTTCAAGACTCAGAAATGAACAAAAGGATATCAGTAATAGGCCAAAACAAAGATTTGCTTAGCTTAATATTCAGTCTCCAAAATTTAACCTGAAGCAAATTTATATGGAAAACAAATAGGCTAAATAATTATTTTGTCCCCTTAAATCTAGGCACATATTGGGCATTCACAAAATTTTTTGGTCAGTGTCCTTTTGACTCTTTTGTCTGTGGGTTCCCGCTTTGTATCATGCCCACAGTCAGGTCTTTGTATTAAAAAAACCCCACATCTATTGTGCGGCCTGTAGCCATCCTCTTCCTGCTACCTGTGTTTTCATAGCTACTTAAATTATCACTTTTCTGGCCTAACAAGCCCTACGTTGATCATATGGAATCTGCTCCATAATATTTGATCATACCATTTCCCCTTTTCTGAATCTTCTCCAATTCTTTTATACAATTTTAAAGAAAATAAAACTAGAACTGCACACAATATTCCAAGAAGAGGTATGGGCAAGTTCAGAATAGCTTATTTTTCTGGTGCCAACTTTGACAGTGATCCATTATTATTCAAAATGTTAATACATAATTTCTCATCCTTGTTAGTTCTCTGTCCAAATCTGTATTGATGGGACCTGGTATAATTTGCCTTACTTGCCAGATCATTGACAGAGGAAAAAGAGCTGTTAGGCTACTGGCACAGCATGGGGTTTTTTATGACTGTCATGACATGATCCTCACAAAATAATCATTGAAATTGCATAGCTTACCCATCACATGTGCTTACCAGTGATGGAAAATGCACTCATAGATTTTTAATAAAGTGTATGATAA
>VWYK01051209.1:19849-46014 GCA_013399775.1 Semnornis frantzii | reverse complement strand
CCAGACTAAACAGCCCCAGGACTATCAGTCTCTCTCCGTGGGCAGATGCTCAAGTCCTTCACTCATCCTCGTGACTCTGTTGGACTCTCTCCAGCAGGTCCCTGTCTCTCTTAAACTGGGAAGCCCAAAACTGGCCACAGTATTGCAGGTGTGGTCTCACTAGGGTAGAGTAGAGGTATCTCTAGGGCAGATTTTTAAAAAATCTACATGAAGAGGACAATGATGTAGGATATTGATGCATGTAGAGAAAGTACTTGTTTAAATATCGTTCATCTTAAGGTAGATAATGAAATTGCTATCTGAGGAAGCATTTGAAATAAAATCCTTATCCTTCACTACTTGCACAGTATTGTTCGTTTTTGACAGGCTGTAGTCTTTACAAATTGAGAAGGAAATATCACTGGGACAAAGACAAGTTCTTATTCCACAGTTTATTGACTTAGTGAAGTGTAGTAATGTATTTCCAGTTGTTAATTAATGTATTAAACAAAACTTCCAAATTCTGGTTGGGGGAAAACCCAAATAATTCACAGTGCTTTCTTGACAGGCGCATCTATTATGTGACTTCCAAGAAGTGTTTTCTGAATGGTTGCCTGAGTTGGAGCAATAAAATTTTAGACTTTTTGAACATAAAAATACTTACTTTCCCTTTCTTAGTTTTGGAAAATAAGCTACAAATGATTCATAGAATCATACAATGACTTTGTTTGGAAGGGCTCTTAGAGATCATCTATTCCAAGCTCCCTGCCGTGGACAGGGACACCTCTCTGTTTTGTGCCTTCATCACTTTCTTGTCCCTGAAACTAAACTTAATTACTTCAAAGGTAAAAAAATTCCATTGGGAATACTGTCTGACATCAGACTAGATTATGTGCCCTGAAGATCAAACTGTATCCTGTTGATACTCTTACCATGTGTAGAATTCAGAAATGATACCAGGAAAGTGCGGAGTGTCAAAGAGCTAAGTGGCTTTCAGATCACAGAATCACAGAAACATTCAGGTTGGAATACCTCCTCAGGATCACCAAGTCCAACCCATATCCCTACTCTACAAGGTGCATTCTAAACCATAGCCCCAAGCACCACAGACAAACAACACTTTGAAACACATCCACGCTTGGGGAATCCACCACCTCCTTGGGCAACTCATTCCAATACCTGATCACTCTTGCCCGGAAAAAATGTTTCCTAATGTCTAGTCTAAACCTGCCTAGTTGCAGCTCGAGGCCATTCCCTCTTGTTCTATCCCTAATAACCTGTGAGACCAGCACCAACCTCTCCACAACCTCCTTGCAGGTAGCTGCAGACAGCCATGAGGTCTGCCCTCAGCCTCCTCTGTTTCACACTAACCATCCCCAACTTATTCAGTCTCTCCTCATCACATTTATTCTCCAGGCCCTTCCCCAGCTTCCTTGCCCTCCTCTGCACTGGCTCCAACACCTCCACAACTCTTTTATATTGAGGTGCCCAAAACTAAACACAGTACTCGAGGTGTGGCCTCACAAGGGCTGACTACACCCACAAAGCAGGACACGATTCCTTTTCTTGAGCTCTCAATCCAAATTGAAGCATTTAAGGCTGGAGCAAAATACTTCAGGTTCTAGCTGTGGGAAAAACCTGTATCAGTACAATTTCCACTAGGAAAATATTTGATGTTTTTATTTATGGAGACTTCTGAAACATCAGCTTCCAGTCTATGTCAGGTAAAAAATGAATGTTGTGATTTCCCAAAGGGCAGAAATCAGAATTTCACTCGACTGGGATTTACCTTGGGCTTCTCAACATCTCCAGCTCACACAGAATAAAGCAAATCATTTGTGAGGGTACCATACCACACAGTAGTCCTATATGATACTTAGATGCATTCAAATATTTTTTTTTGCCTGAATATATGATAATTTAATTGTACTTGTAGTAGTGCCATATATACATAGTAATGACTCCACACAATAACTGTTCAACTTAAAATGGAGTCATTACAAACTTAATCACTTCCATGATCCAGCTTCCCACCTGCAAATGCAGTCTGACTTTTCACTACTGTATTTACTTCTGCTTCATTTTCCTGTATGAAATTATTGAGGAACAATCATATTTGGCATAACTTAGTGATCAATGGATGTCTTAAGACACAGTGACCATTAACATCTACATTATTTTGAGATCATTCCACTTGTCTTGAATGAGCAGTGCCTGCTGCTCATAGTATTCAGAAGTATAAAGGAAAATAAGTACAAATTGAATTTAGGCTAATGTGGGTAGCTTCAGCTTGAAAAAATTTAAGTGTCTTAGGGTTGGGTTTTTTCCCCCCTTAATGCCTTCCACTTGAAATGATGAAGTATATATGCCCTTTTGTCTGACTTCCTGGATTTTTTTCCACAGTATGTCTGGATTTGGGATGAACAGAAATCAGGCATTTGGAATGAATAACTCCTTATCGAGTAATATTTTTAATGGAACAGGTGAGTTTACTCTGATTTGATGTTCAAGTACAGTGTGGAGTAAGTCTAATTGAAAATACTTGGTTCTGTGAGAGTGCAGGTTTGTTATCATTTTCAGTCCTCCCACAGAAATGCTGCCCAGGAGGGGTGCTATGAAACTGTTAATACTTCATACAGTGGATTTCAAGACTTTCAACTTTCAAAGTGAAATTATTCTGTAGAATATTTCAGGGGACTACAGGATAAACCTAGTTGGTTAGAAATGCAAATTGGCTTATGAAATTGAAAAGGTGACCGGTGGAAAAAAGGTTTATCCATTTTCTGTCAAAACATTAGATAGGGTAAAAACAGCAGGAGGGCAAACTGCTTTTGAACAGCTGATTTACAGTCCGATCCAGTTTTTCTCTGGGAATTACTTCCTTCACCTGAATTTGATGAACGTGAGAGGGGAAAATCTCCTCCTGCTCAAATGCCTTTGGTTCATCCGTGCTGATATTTCTGTAGGTGACTCTGTATGTGAAACAACTTGAGGGGCTGGTGATATCAGAGTAGAAGGGTTTGGGCATCCCCTAGGACAGCCACAGCTCTGACCTCACCATTTGTAGTGTTTCCTGCTGCAAATCAAAAGATGTTCCTATGTCATTTACACCACGTTGACTTTATAGCTCCTTCAAATTGATCTTATCTCAGGACAAAAGAGCTCCTTGATGCTGCCGATAATAAGGTTTTTATCTTCTCTCAGTTTTCTTCTCTGTAACTCCTTAAATTCTAAACAGGCTACCTGTCCCAGTACTGTAACTTTAATGGTCAGCCTGTGTTTTGTGCATGCAGTCTTTAACTGAGTTGTTGATGAATATTGTTGGCCAGCTAGTGTGGAAAAAACAAATTCAAACATCTCCATGCTCTTTCAGTCTCTTAACATAGAGGCTGCAGTTATTTGTAATGATTATAACAAAAGTACAAATATCTTGAAGAAAGAAAATATATCCTACATTTATCTTGCACATAATGAAGTCTTTGAGTAAAAAAAGACATGAGGAAATTGAAATTATTGTTTTTATTGTAGATGGAAGTGAAAATGTGACAGGACTGGACCTCTCAGATTTTCCAGCACTAGCAGACAGAAACAGAAGGGAAGGAAGTGGCAATCCAACTCCATTAATAAACCCTTTAGCTGGAAGGGCACCCTATGGTAAGACTATACTTTTGAAAGCTCTTGGAATGAAATTACTGTTTGCTTGATGTAGCTTTTGCTGTTCATAAGGTAATAAGTAGTCTTTTCAAAAATGCCAGACACTTGAGCTCCTAAGTCTCACAAAAAAAACCCAAAAAATCAATAGCTGTGTGATCGGATAGTCCCTTCAGGATTTTGTAAGTATGAGAACTCATCTGCTTTAGTTTCACCATCAGTGGAGATTGTTGGGGGTTGTCTGTATAGTAGATTGCTGTGAAGCTCCTGACTCTAGGCATTTCTTAATCAATTTGTATGCATATAAGAACCATTCAGGTCAGAATAGTACATTTTAGGAATTATATTTGATTACTAGAGGTGTTACTGTGTGAAAAGCCAGCAACTGTAAATATACTGTATATTTTCTCTGTGTTTATTGGTAGTGCTTGCTGTAATACTGTTCCACTGTCACTTAAAATGAACATCACAGTTCCAAAACTAACCTGTAAGCATCAACTATTATCAGTCACATTCCTAGTCTGTGTCTTACTGAACAGCTTAAAAAAATAATGAAAAGAAAAACTTTATAGAGTGGATACAAATCTTACTGTTTGGGGTCTGGAAAGATTTCAGGTAAGCTTAGTGTGAGGCACAATACTTCTTTTTGTTACTGCTTTTAGTGATGTTGTCATGCATGTTGCATCAGCTACTCTGAGAAGTTGCTTTTGTAATCTATAGGTTTTTTGGAGGGGGGACACTTGTCAAATTTCCAACCAAAAATAACAAGAGTCTTTTCTAACTATAAAAAAGGTAGTGTTTTTCAGAGATATCTCTAACTTTAATTGGAGAGAAATAATAGATACTACGTTATCAGGATAGAGTAGCCTCATGGATTGGGTGTAACCAGAGCCCTTCTGCTTAAGATAGCGACAGAGAGCTAAATGAGTTAAAACTGAAGTGCTTCTAAACACAGGGAAAAGTCACTTCCTCAAATAAAGGCACTGAAAAGTCACACGAGAGTGGAGAACTAATACAGCTTGTGGCTTACACAAGATTTTGTCTGCCTCTGAAATAGAAGCCATTACCTGGAAAATTGATAGGTGATAGGAAGGAGATCCATACAAATATACTTCCAGCATGGAGCTGGTGTTCAACATTTAGAAGCACTACCACATTAAAAAAAATCTGCAGCTACTCTTGTGCTTGCACCATTTCCCCATTTTGGTGCTAGCAAAGCTGTTTGCATGGCTGTGTGGTGAACCAGGAAAGAAATTTCTCTGTCTGAAGAGTAATCTTGAGCATCTGCTTAATGCAGAGGATAGGTTTGGTGGTAGAAACAATCAAGAGATGGGGATATGAGATGTGCTGAGTTCTGTCTCCAGCAACAAAATGTAGAGAACACTTTTGGTTGTGGTCGGGAAAAAGAAGGTTTGAAACTTAGCAGAGGCATGCTTTCTTCATGCTGAGCTTAGTCAGGAAGATCAGACTTCAGATAACTTTAGAGAGGTTAAGCACAACACAGTTAATTCCTAACCAACTCTGCTTAACCAGTGGAAGAAATTTTAATAACTCTGCCTGAAAAGGACGAAGAGCAGAAACAAGATTAATTCAACAGTGGTTTTATTTCTTAAGGAAACTTTTCATCTCCAGTTTGAGAACACTAGAGGAAGTCATATATAGTCATTTACTGAAGCATTTTAGATCACAGAATGATAGAATGGTTTAGGTTGGAAGGGACCTCAAAGCTCAGCCAGTTCCAACCCCCTGCCATAGGCAGGGACACTTCCGACTAGAACAGATCACCTGAAGGCCTCATCCAACTGTGATCACATTCTGTGATTTTGTGCTCCACAACCTCCCTAAGCCACCTGTTCCATTGTCTCGCCACCCTCATCACATACATCTATTCAGAATCTTTGACAAATAGACCTTAGACTTCCTTGTGTCTATTCTTCTTCCAGTGCCATGTTGTTTGGAACCAAACAAATGTATTACTTCTCTGCCTCAGCAAAGAACATTTACCTTTGGGTGCTTCACATGGGGGCTTTTCTTTGCTTTTATTTGTTTGTGTTGGGGTTTTTGTATTTGTTTATTGAAGCTTTGGGGTGTTTTTTTCAACTGGCATTAAAAGAAAACAAAAGAATGTTGCTTTTCAGTAGTGGAAAACCATATTCCAATGTGACTGGCCTACTTTTTTTAAATTAGGGTCAGAGCACTGAGAGTTGCAGGCTAAATGCCTTCAGTTTTCATACTGAAAGTAGGAGTCGTTCTTATGTTCCAGGCAAGTATGTCATTGGTGAGATGCTCTGTTGCAAGTTACCTGGGCAACCTTTAAGAATATCTGCTTCTGAAGAGATCATGCTAAGAAATTCTTCATGCAATTAGGGGATGGAGGAAAAATGTAGTATGCTGTTTAAAAGCACTACATCCTCCCTTCATCAGTAGAATTCCTTAAATACCGCTTTAATAATGCCTGTAAAGACAATTTGATTCTTTAGGTGTGCAAACCAGGTGCTGCTCCTGGTTAAAAATACTGGGCTTCATTCTTTAAAGCAGTGGATGTGTCTATGAATTTAACCTGGAGTGTTTCTCAGCTCACACTTAAATAAGAGGCTTTAGTCTAATGTGTGTGTGGATGTTTTAAAGGAATCTGCTTTGTTTTGGTTTACCTGTTGGGTTTTTTTCATGTCCTTTCTGCTGTACAGCTTGCACAGAGTGAAAATAAAGGACAGGAAGTAAGATTGACAGCAGAAAAAAAATCTTTCATTTTCAGTCATTTAATGTTCTTTCTGCTTCCATTTTGATGATAGTTGGGATGGTAACAAAACCAGCAAGTGAGCAGTCCCAGGACTTTTCAATACACAATGAAGACTTTCCAGCATTACCAGGCTCCAGCTACAAAGACCCAACATCAAGTAACGATGACAATAAATCTGTAAGTAAACTTCTTACATCCTCACTATGCATACTTTTAATGATCATACTGAAAATAGGCACTTACTATATTTTTAAAAGAAAAATTCTAACATTTTCCCTCTAAATTAATCATAGATTGGTTTAGGTTGGGAGGGACCTCAAAGCTCAGCCAGTTCCAACCCCCCAACATAGGCAGGGACACCTCCCACTAGAACAGGTTGCTCAAGGCCTCATCCAACCTGGCCTTGAACACCTCAAGGTAGGTGGTGGCGCACAGAATCACAGAATGTGATCTACCAGCACGTTCTGTGATTCTGTGCTCCACAGCCTCCCTGGCCAGCCTGTGCCAGTGTCTAACCACCCTCACTGCAAAGAACTTCTTCCTAACATCTAGTTTAAGTATCCTCTCTGCCAGTCTAAACCCATTCCTCCTCGTTCTTACATTGCAAGACCTTGTCAATAGTCCCTCACCAGCCCTCCTAAAGCCCCCTTCAGATCCTGGAAGGCCACTCCAAGGTCTCCTCAAAGCCTTCTCTTCTCCAGGCTGAAGAGCCTCAACTCATTGGAGAGATGCTCCACCCCTCTGATTATCTTCTTTTATACATACTTATTTTAATGCTCATACTGAAAATGGGCAGTTACTGTATTTACAATAGAAAAATTCCAAAATTCTCCCTCTAAATTAATGATAAATTTGTTTTACACGTGGAGGAAGGGCCAGGAAAGCTCTTGCAAGAAGATCTCAAAATGGGAGAATTTAATTTCTCTTCAAATTTTGGCAATTCACAATTTCTACCAATCTCAGCTCCTTTTTCACCCTTGGCACCTCTCATCAGTAGCAGTAACTTACATGTTATAACATCTTTCCTCAAAGCTGTCAAATCCTTGAAAAGTTTAGGTGGTACAATATTCCTTCCAGGTAAAATTCTTGATGGGGAAATGAAATCACAAACTCTTTTAATAGGGAACATTTTATTCCTGGGGCTGTTGAAAACATGTATGTTGCATTTTAAGTATAGTTGTAATGATCACACATTGGAGAGATGGCTTAGATCATAAGGTTATGGAGGGTCTTTTTCACAGTTTACTCTGTCAGATATGTAATAAAAATTGCTTTTTAATATTACAAATGGAAGATAAGTAAAATTTCATGACTGTGAACAGTTTCCTGCAATATTTGACACAATGTTCTGGCTTTTGATGGGTTTATTACTTAAAATTGCAAAACTTATGTTGATCAGGATGGCATAAGTAGTCCTGAATAAGGAGTAGATGTGACTACAAATGCAAGAAATGCAATTGTTCAAAAATAGGGATGGGAGGAAGACTAAATTCCAGATGTGGCCAGGTTTATTGCGTGGGAAATATTCTGATACAGTAAGAAGGAACTAAATTTGATTACATTGTCTTAATGCAGGCTTGTTTTGAAGAATAAAGGTAAGCAATAATGGTTAGGAAAGATATATTTTGTCAGTATATGGGCTCCTGGTGTGCAGTCACAGTTTTCTAGCCAGCCATAATGTTTCCATCTCTTTCCTGATAATTGCAAATATGCCAACTCTATGTTTCTTGCACCTTAAATTGGCTTGAGTTATTGTCTGGTGCTCTCATGGAGTGTTATGTGGGAGCAAGACTGTATGGGAGAAATATGATGTGATGAATACAAACCTCATCTAGTCACAGGCACTTGGGATATCCACTGTGTATTCACACTCAGGAGTAGAATACTTTCTTAGCCATTTATTCATAGAATCAGTCAGGGTTGGGAGGGACCACAAGAATTGTCCAGTTCCAACCCCCCTGCCACAGGCAGGGATGCCCTACCCTAGATCAGGCTGTCCAGAGCCTCATCCAGCCTGGCCTTAAACACCTCCAGGAATGGGACCTCGACCACCTCCCTGGGCAACCCATTCCAGGCTCTCACCACTCATGGTGAATAACTTCCTCCTCATGTCCAGTCTGAATCTTCCCACCTCCAGCTTTGCTCCATTCCCCCTAGTCCTGTCACTACCTGACAGCCTAAAAAGTCCCTCCTCAGCTTTCTTGTAGGCCTCCTTCAGGTAATGAGAGGCCACAATAAGGTCACCTGGGACCCTCCTGTTCTCCAGACTGAACAGCCTCAACAGCTGTTCAGCCTTTCAGTCTGTCGTCATAGCAGAGGTGCTCCAGGCCTCTGATCATCCTTGTGGCCCTTCTCTGGACGTGCTACAGCATGTCCACATCCCTCTTCTATTAGGGGCTCCAGAACTGGATGCAGTACTCCAGGTGGGGTCTCACCAGAGTGGAGTAGAGGGAGAGAATCGCCTCCCTCAACCTGCTGGCCACACTTCTGATGCAGCCCAGGCTCTGGTTGTGTCTCTGGGCTGCAAGTGCACAATGCTGGCTCATGTTGAGCTTCTCATCCACCAGCACCCCCAAGTCCCTCTCCTCAGGGCTGCTCTCCAGACAGTCCCTGCCCAGCCTGTAGATGAGCTTGGGATTGCCTCAACCCAGCTGCAGGACCTTGCACTTGTTCTTGTTGAACCTCATGAGGTTGGCTTGTGCCCACCTCTCCAGCCTGTCAGGTCCCTCTGGATGGCATCCCTGTCCTCGGGCGTGTCTGCTGCACCACACAGCTTGGTGTCGTCAGCAAACTTGCTGAGGCTGCACTCAATGCCTCAATGCCTCTGTCCGTTTAGATTGCAAGCCGTAGGCTCTTACTGTAAGAGAGTTATACTTCAGGAAGTGGTAAATACTGTATCAAGGTTGATCAGCAGAATTCAAGAGCTTCAACTTGGTTCCATTCTGGTGCCTAATTTAATCTGTACTGATTAAGAGCTCTTGACTTATGTGGTCAACAGGTTTTTCATTTTTGTATGTTTCCATCATACCAACTCTGCAAATTATTTTCCCTAGAATTTGAGTACATCAGGCAAAACATCATCCAGCACAGATGGGCCCAAGTTTCCTGGAGACAAAAGTTCAACTACGCAAAACAACAACCAGCAGAAAAAAGGGATCCAGGTGTTACCTGACGGTATGTGTCCATCTGCTGCTTCTGATTCTTCACAGCTTTTTGGCAGATACTTAGATTACCTTGTTGATTCTTCCACTTATTGAAAGGAGAAACTTAATCTGTTCTTCTTGCCCAGGTCGGGTTACCAACATTCCTCAAGGGATGGTGACGGACCAGTTTGGAATGATTGGCTTGTTAACATTCATCAGGGCAGCAGAAACAGATCCAGGAATGGTACATCTTGCGTTAGGAAGTGATTTAACAACACTAGGTCTCAATCTCAACTCTCCTGAGTAAGTTTCTGATTTTTTTTAATTTTTTTTTTTAGTATTGTCTTCAGCTTTGATTTTATTATGCAGTCATTCAGAAAAAAACTCACTTAGCTCACACCATTGTCAAACAAGATATTTTGCCAAATGAAATTCGAAAACGTAATGGCTGTAGAATTAAAAGGTCATACATGAGAATTGTGCTTCAAGGCACTGTGAGATCTTGTTATGGCAGCTTTCAATAAATACGATGGCTTTGCTTGTGCTTCTAGCTTCTTAAGAACCTTCTTCAAGGAACTGACGCTGTATTGTTAAAAATTTCATGTGTATGTTATCTTTCAAGTAATGCTATTCCTTGAGGATAGCTATACTTAACTCTCAGCGGTTTCACAGAATGATAGAATAGTTTAAGTTGGAAGAGACCTCAAAGCTCAGCCAGTTGCAACCCCCCACCATAGGCAGGGACACCTCCCACTAGAACAGGTTGCTCAAGGTCTCATCCAACCTGGCCTTGAACACCTCCAAGGAGGTTGTGGAGCACAGAATCACAGAATGTGATCGCAACCTGTGCCAGTGTTTCACCACCTTCACTGGAAAGAACTTCCTATCATCTAGTTTAAGTCTCCTCTCTGCCAGTTTAAACCCATTCCTTCTCGTTCTGTCATTGCAAGACCTTGTCAATAGTCCCTCCTCAGCCCTTCGCTAGGCCCCTTTCAGATACTGGAAGGCTACTACAAGACCTCCTGGAAGCCTTCTCTTCTAGAGGCTGCAGAGCCCCAACTCGGGTAGCCTGTCTTTGTAGGAGAGATGCTCCAGCCCTCTGAGCATCTTCATTGCCCTCCTCTGGACTGGGGGAGGATGAATTCAGTTTCTATTTGTGTGAAAACAGAGCATCTGCATTCCTAGGGATCCAACGTTTTAGAACATGCCACATTCAGAAATCTTTTTTATACAACTTGCATTAAAACTTACTCACATTGCTGTGGCATTGACACTTCTTACAGTATTTCAAAGCAATCATCCAAAGTCCATTGTCTGTAGTTATTTGCAGAATCACAGAATGTTAGAGGTTGGAAGGGACCTCCAGAGACCATCCAGTCCAACCTCCCTGACAAAGCAGGGTCACCCAGGGTAGGCCACACAGGAATGCATCCAAGTGGCTTTGGGAAGCCCGGCGAAGGAGACTCTACAACCTCCCCTTGGCAACCTGTTACAGGGCTCTGGCACCCTCACCGGAAAGAAGTTTCTCGTCATGAAACCTTTTCTGTTCCAGTTTGTAACCATTGCTCCTTGGCTTATTGCTGTGCACCACCCAAAAGAGCTTGGCCCCCTCCACTTGTCCCCCACCCCTCAGCTATTGATAGACATTGCTCAGATCTCCTCTCAGTCTTCTCTTCCCCAGGCTAAACAGCCCCAGGGCTCTCAGGCTCTCTCCGGAGGGGAGATTCTCAAGTTCCCCAGCCATCCTTGTGGCTATATTAATGTGTTACATCAACATAGTATCTTCTTCAGATGCAGTGACTAATCCCATAGGTCAATTCTCCAGTTGAATCCAACAGTTACTCCCATCTCCTCCTTTCACAACATAAAGAGTATGCATAAAGAACAGTTACTGACCACTGGTTGCTACTTCTCCTTGGTTGTCCTAGAGTTTGCAGTGCTCAGAGGGATATCCCGAATCTGTGCAGTAGCTAAACAATTTACTGTTGTTATTCTGGATTGTTTACAGAGCTGGTTTGCTCTTGAAATTCTTCCAAGTACATCCATATCTAAATTCTCAACTTGTTCCTAGAGACAGGTGAAATCTGGTTATGTCGTTTAGTTATATAGCTGCTCTCTCTAGGTATTGGCATGCAGAACAGTAGTAGTGATGCTGCTTTTGGTGATACAATTTCCTGTCTCATTCAGTGTTATTAATTATGTTTATTGACTGAAATAAAGCTTAGGCTTAACATACCCCATGGAAAGTCTATATCAGAGCTCATAGATTGACATGGTACCTCACAGCAGAGGAATAGTAAACATACTTGGATGCAGTGGTGACTTATAGCAGCTCCTACAGACAGCATCCGAATTAGTAGCGTGTGTGTATGTGAACAGTAGATATGCCTGGCATGCTGCTGCTTTTCCATAGCAGCTATGCTGCAAGCAGCTGAACTTGAATAATTTTAATATTTAATTACTCTATAGAGGGTATTTAGGGTCTTGGATGGAGGGGATAGAGCAGTCAATATTTAACCCAAAGAGGTATATATCATAAAGTTGATTTTACTTTACAGTTAAGCTTTGCAGTCCTTTATTGTCTGTCCTCCCATCTTGCCTTAGGTTATTAAACATCCTTTGTTTACTTTAGGAGTTTAGGTACTTCTGATGGTAAAAATACCTGTTTGACTTACACACTTAGGACAATAAATGTGCTTTTAGAAACAAAATTTTAGAATTCTTTGTATCTAATGGTTTGAATTAAACCTTGAATTCCTTGTTCGATATAGATTTTCTGTACCAATAGGTTAAGATTCATTTTGGTTGTTGAAAAGAATGATTATGTATTGTCTGTACAGCCTGGTATTTCTTTAAGAAATATGCTTTTAGTTCCCCAGAATAAACTTAGAATTCTACATAAACAAAAATGAACGAAATGTCATTACATCATTTAATTCTTTGGAGATTATGTAGCTGTTTATGCATGCTCTAAAGCTTTCTGAAATACTTAGAGACTGTAGGCTGTCCAATACCTCCTTGAAAAATGCTAAATTAGTAGAGTCATGTTTGTAACATGGAGGGAACGCTCCACAGACGCTTTATTGCATACAGAGGTGTAGTCCAAACCTAAAATACTGGATTCTTTGCCCTGGGAAACCAAACCTCTAGAGCACAAGTGACAACCCTCTCCTTGGGAACAATTCCTGTCCATGCTTTCAAGTAGGAGTGGTTTTGTTACTTCCAGCATTTCCAGGCTTTGTCACTGAAATCTTCCTTCGCAGGCTCTAAAGGATAAGTTTTTGCTAACAGTAAGATTAGTTAGCCTAGAGCAAGATTGAGAACAGTTGATCAGTGTAGTTTTTGGCCCATACAGCTCAGCTGAAAGTTTTGTTGTATCAAGGTACTTTAGTAGATACCTGATTTTTATTTTTTTAATAGTAATTATTAGACCTTTGACAAAGAAAGAAGCAAGGATTTGGCAGGGTGGACTCAAGTTTCACTTCCAAAACTTGCCATAACAACCATCCTTGATAACTGAAAACAGCCTATAGCCATCTGCCAAAACTCCATTTTCCTCAGTCCTTTTTTTGACTTCTTTACCTGTTGGTTTGAAAGGTCATTCCTCAGTACATCAGTCAGTGTAGTACAGTAGGAAGCTTCATCATTTTCTCTTTATTAAACTGTTGGCACCATTTTTTGCATAATGTCAGTAAAATCTATAGGAGACAAAAATATTAAATAGTAATAAACTTATATTCCTGTTGTGCTGGAATTCCATTTATTTATCATCACTGAAATTTAGAAGAGGAGTAAAATCTTTACTAGTTAATTTAAAGGCTATCTGCCACTATAAACTTTTCTTCCCCTTTTTAAAACAGGATAGTAAATCAGATCCCCCCAGACTCACAACAGCTGTTCCTATGCAAATTAGGAACTTATGTAAAATTGGATCCCAGAAAAAGTTTGGGATCTCTGGATGATAGATTAAAACAGAAATCTTGACCCTGTATATTCCCATGACAGTTTAGATGCAATTTTCACAGAATCACGTTAGAGGCTGGAAGGGACCTCCAAAGCTCAGCCAGTCCAACGCCCCTGTCAGAGCAGGAGCACCTAGAGCAGGTCACATAGGAACACCTCCAGGTAGCTCTTTAATATCTGCAGAAAAGGAGACTCTACAACCCCCCATGCCAGCCTGTGCCAGGCCTCTGTCACCCTCACAGGGAAATTTTTTTTATGCATGTTTCCATGGAACTTCCTATGACTCAACTCCCACCCATTACTCCTTGTCCTGGCACTGGGCATCACCCAGCAGAGCCTGGCTCCAGCTTCCTGGCACTCACCTTTACATCTTTATAACCATTCCTGAGATCCCCCCTTAGGCTCCTCCTCTCCCAGCAGCACAGCCCCAGCTCCCTCAGGCTCTCCTCCTAAGGAAGATTTCCACTGCCTTCAGCATTGCTGTCGCGCTGTGCTGGACTCTCTCAAGCAGCTCCCTGAAGTCCTTCTTGAACTGAGTGGGCCAGAGCTGGACACAATATTCCAGCTGCAGCCTCAGCAGGGCAGAGTAGAGGGAGAGGAGAACCTCTCTCAACCTACTAATCACAGCCCTTCTAATCCACCCCAGAATGGCATTGGCCTTCTTGGCCACAAGAGCATATTTTACTCTCCATATTAAAAAGTAAATTAATAAATCTAATTGTTTGAGGAAACTGGGCTGGAAATTCCCTTGTCTCCTTGTTCCTCACTCTAGCAAGCTTTCGGTTGTGTGTTTTTAGGTTTGTGAAGGTTACGGAGGGGTTTTTTTTACTGTTGTTGTTTGGCTGCTTGGGTTTTGGTTTTAATTTTGAAAAACTTTGTGCTTTCCTTCAGAAATCTTTATCCCAAATTTGCATCACCCTGGGCATCATCACCCTGTCGACCTCAAGACATAGGTAAGAGAGCTCCGACTGTTAAATTCAATGTTGATGTTTGCAAATGATATTCATTTACATGTCTTAATAGTTGCATCAATTCCGATTCTTTTTTAGACTTCCATGTTCCATCTGAGTACTTAACTAACATTCACATTAGGGATAAGGTGAGTACGTGAGTGCCTGCGGATTTCTTTTTGTTCACTTCTTCCCAGCAAGTTTCCAAACTCTCTTTCCAGATAAGTCATGTTCAAAATCTGTTGTGCTTTAGGAGTGCCCTCAATCTCCTTAGGAACAGCGGTGCATTAACCACCTAACTGGACACATCATGCACCCATTTCACAGAGTGTTAAGAGTTTACCCTTTCATGCAAAGCAGAAGTTTCTTATAGTTCCTTCACTGTAATATTCAAGTGCCATATTAAATTTATATCTTTTTTTTTCTCTTGAGATAAGCTTGGAATTGTGGTTCGATGCCTTTGCAAATTTGTCTGTTGTTGCATTCCATATCTGCACACACAGGGATTGTTGTATTAGATCTGTTTCCTTTCAGCTGTTGTAGTTCTGCAAGAGGGATCATTGAGAAGTACTTTAAGACACTTCAGTAATGTTACTTAGAGGGTGGAGTGAGCAAATACATATAAATGTCTGGGGGTTTAATAAAAAAAGTAAGATGAGGATACATGTAGGTACAGGGAGAAAATTCTCTTTTGCTGATTTACTACTTCTGGTTTTATTTTCTGTTGTATCCTTTAAGTTGGAAAGATTGAAAGTGAAGAAAAAAAATACTGTTTTAATAATTATTACTCTGTAATATGTGAGTATCATTTGCAACAGTCTTAGGATGGAAGCAGGTTCTGGATGTAACCTTGTCTTATTTAAGTGGGGTAGTATGTCTGAAAAGATTTCTCTGTTGTGATTTTTCATCCTCATTTTCTTCAATCTTTTGCAGCTGGCTGCAATAAAACTTGGCCGATATGGAGAAGATCTCCTGTTTTATCTCTATTACATGAATGGAGGAGATGTATTACAGCTATTAGCAGCAGTAGAGCTGTATGTTGAAACTATTTTGTCAGTCTTATATGATTTAAGCTATTGCAGTAATGAAGTAATAGATGTAAAAAGAAACACAAACCACAAACCAAAATTTAAAAAAAAACAAAACCATAACACTACAGCTAGCAAACAAAACAAAACAAAAAAAACCCCAAACAAAACAAAAGTAAGCATCAACTTAGACACTGAAAACAAACTTAGTCAATCTTAAGCTGGAAACCTTTTTTTTTTTTTTTTTGCAATACCTCCTCCAACCTTGGTTCCATTTGGTACTGATTTTTTGTCCCATTCATGTAGTTGANAAAAAACTTAGTCAAATTTAAGCGGGGAACCTTTTTTTTTTTTTTTTTGCAATACCTCCTCCAACCTTGGTTCCATTTGGTACTGATTTTTTGTCCCATTCATGTAGTTGAAATCAAAAGTCAGTGTCATGAGTTTTGCGTTCTGAAGCACCACTAGAAAAGTGGCAGATGCCAATCACTGTTAAATATCTACCTTGTCTATCTTCAACAAAATGAAAACCACAGGGTCACAGGATGTTAGGATTTGGAAGGGACCTCTGGAGACCTTTCAGTCCAAATGCCCTGCCAGAGCAGGAGCAGAGAATCCAGCACAGGTTGCACAGGAATGCATCAGACAGGGCTGGAAAGGCTCCAGAGGAGACTCCACAACCTCTCTGGGCAGCCTGTGCCAGTGCTCTGTTACCTGCTATTTCCATCCCTTGCCCCTCATCCTATCCCTGAGTACAAGTGAGCAGAGCCTATCCCTGTCCCTTCCTTCTTGACCCCCAGCCCTCAGATATTTATATCCATTGATTAGATCCCCTCTCAGTCTTCTCCTCTTCAGTCTTCTCCTTTCCAGTAAATGATTATAAAAAGAGGCTGTTGTTTGAACCTACCAGACTGCTCAAAGTTTCATACCTGATTAGTTTGAGGTATAATAATTACATGGAAGAGGTCTGAGGTCACAGGTGTAAGATCACAGGTATAATGATGTCTTAGAAATGTTTGGTTTGGATTTGAATGCTTTGTCTTAAGTTTTCATCAAAACCTGAACATTTTAGTTAAGTCAACTTCAGATAACTAAAAATTATTTTTCCTTCCTATCCCAAATGAAAGATTTAACCGGGATTGGAGATACCACAAAGAAGAACGAGTATGGATCACCAGGGCGCCCGGCATGGAGCCAACAATGAAAACGAACACCTATGAGAGGGGAACATATTACTTCTTTGACTGTCTTAACTGGAGGAAAGTAGCTAAGGTATCTCTTTTCCCTTGTGAAGATTTTTTTTTTTTTCAGTCTATCAACCATGTATTTTTAGAAGGACCAAGGTAAACCCCAACTCCCCTCCCCAAAGATCTTAACATTTTATCCTCCTGTTGTGTTTAACTTCATTATCTTAATTTCTGATGCGCGAGGGAGGGAATAAAGATTGCCTAAAACAATGGCTTGCTTGTGGAAGAGCAGGAGCTATCTCTCTGTTTCGACATGCTTATGTATTTTATCAAATCAGAAATCCTTCCACTTGGAGCCAGGCTTCAGAGTGTTCTGCTTACAAGGCATTTAATTTCTGTCAGCAAGTTTCATCTATGCATTTGGAGATCATTAAATGTGACATTGAATAGTTATATGTCTGCTGATGAGTTTTTAAACATCAGTTTTAAATTAAAAGGAATCAAGTTCAGCGTTCTCCTCTCTCTCAAATGCATTACGTTTCTTCCTAGCCAGTGTATTGAAGTTTGCTGTCACCTAGAGATTAACTAGATACAATGCTCTTTTTTTTCCCCTGCTTCCCTTGAAAAGTTTGCTTAGTCTGTACAAGCTTTCCTCAGAAATTAACATTTCAGCTGCCCCTAATTATGTGGGGGGGGTTCCTCAGTCCATCCATGCATGACTTTTTGCATCCATTTAGCCTTTCTTGTGACCATAAGAAAACTGAAGGTTTTAATGACAAGCCCTACTTGTATGGTTTTTCATAATGTAATTCCCAAACTTTCAAGCAAAAACATCGCTCCCCTCAAAAATCCAAACAAACTTGAACTATGTATTTACTGCTTGGTCTTACTCTGGGTTCCACAAGACACTATTTAAAGCCATTTCATTGTTCTGTAAGACCATCAGAGGGGGAAGTAAGTACCTTTAGGAAGAGATAGATGTGTTCTGTGAAGTCACCTGAGTGTGTGCCATTTACTAATGTGCAATAAGAAGCTTGTGTAGGCTCACACATCAATGGAGTTGAGTTTTCAGCCTACATGAAAACATTTCTTTCCCTAGGAGGAAGTGGTGCCTACTCTGTTATCATCTCCTTCTCCCTTTGTTAAATACATGAAGCTGCTACTTGAGGCTTAAGCAGTACTTTTGAAACCAGTATCATCTCTGCTTTGAGCTCAGTGCTATCCTGAAATTCAGCATCCAGTACTTGAATTGTTAATTAGCACACTACATCCTTCCTCTTTTAAAGAGCAGAGCTGACTTGATCTGTAAGGTACTACTGAAGGTACTGCAATGAAAGAGAGATATGAATCAGTACTCTTCTCTGCCTGCTTTTGCCCAAGATCTACATAGATTCTCTTCTCTTCAGTTTGCATACTGGAAATAACTCTCCCAACATAAAGCAGCAGTTGATAGCTATTAAGGAGAGAGATACTGCTTTCCAAAGTTTAGTACTGCAACAGCAAGTTAAAAAAGGAGCATGATTTCTTTTATTTCCCCCATGCACATAGGAAGAGATAACAAATACATAAAAAGATATATTGAGCTTGTCTGTTTCTTAATGTAAAAATTGAAACTGAATTTTTTTTTTTTTTTAAACTTAATTTTAGTTTTCAAAATACTGCAGGCAAGTTGAGTATTGATCCTGGGGATCTAGAGGATTTGGGGAGAAATTGGTGGTTTATTGCTTGGAAAAGGAGTCACTTGTTAGAAATAATTCTGTGACATTTACATCTGTAAATAAGAACTTAGATGTATGTCAGGTGTAATCTTGGCACTGTATGGTAATGTTGTTACCTCTGATAAGAATTTCTGGAGTTGGCTTTTCTTTGGAGGAAGATTAATAGAGACTTAACAGGAATGACAGTATTTGATAACTCCCATGTTGCTTTGAATGGGAAGAAATGGATGGCCAAGTAATTTTTTTTTTCTGTCAAAAGAAGAAGTATTAATTAATGTGTCAGGAGATTAAAAATAAACCATTCTGATAAATTGCAGTCTTTTAGTAAAACTGTTCCATTATTAGTGAGTACTGGGAACGTTGGTCCCATAGAAGGCCACAATATGAGCCACAATAACAACACCACAGTACGAGCTGAACATGAGCCAGCAGCGTGCCCAGCTAGCATGGAAGGCCAGTGGCATCTTGACCTGTATCAGGAACAGTGTGGCCAGCAGCACCAGGGCTGGCATTCTGCCCTGCGCAGGCACTGGGGAGGCCTCACCTCCAGCACTGTGTGCAGCTCTGGGCACTCACTGCAAGAGAGGCTGGAGTGGGGCCAGAGGAGAGCGATGAGAGTGGGGAAGGGACTGGAGGGGAAGGCTGCTGAGGAGAGGCTGAGGAAGCTGAGCTGGGTTAGCCTGGAGGAGAGGAGACTCAGGGGGGACCTTAGCACACTCTACAGCTACTTGAAGGGAAGGTGTAGTCAGGTGAGGTCCCGCTCTGCTACCAGGCAACTTGTGCCAGGATGTGAGGCTGAAGCTGTGGCAGGGGAGGGTTAGGTTGGATGTTAGGAAGCACTTCCTACTGGAAAGGGGAATTAGAGACTGGAATGGACTGCCCAGGGAGGTGGTGGAGTTGCTGTGCCTGGAGGTGTTTAAGGCAAGCTTGACTGTGGCACTCAGTGCCGTGGTCTGGTGGCTATGGTGGTGTTAGGTCCTAGACTGGACTGGATGATCTCAGAGCTCTATTCCAGCCTCAATAATTTTGTGACTGTAACAATAATTGCTGCTTGGCAGTTTCACTGGTCCTTTGTCAAAGTAGTCAGACAAGAATTATTTCAGGTAGATTACTGCCTTGTATGTGCAAATCCAGTTATTTTTCTTAGTGCTTTCTAAGTTTGGCTGTTCCATGCTTAAGGCAGCATATATTTAAAAGTGTTGTGTGCTTTGCAGGCTTTCCACATGATGCATTATCAGCTGTATTTATTGTACCTATTTTATGTCGCACTATGATAGATGCAGTGAAATACAACTGTTTACTTTTGGATAATGTTACTAAGTCTTAAGTCTTAACATAAACCAGGTGTGGGGTAACAGATTTTTGTTTTAATAGTGTCCTAGATTGGTTTTAACAAAGCACTGTGAAGTGGACTGAGTAGCTTCTTTCAAGAAAACATCAAATGATGTATTAATCTTTTTTATTAAGCTGTTAAGCTCTATTTTTATATTCCTAATAGATAATAGACTCAGGAAGGAAATGCAGCAAACCAGCGGAGTAATGAGGCTATTCCTAAACTGGTAGGGAATAAAATCAAATTAATTTCTGTTGATACATGGTATTAAGTAGTAGAAAAAATAGGAGTGACAATAAAACTTAAGTGCATCTGAAGTGCAAACCAAAATCTAGGAAAGCATTGATTGCAGATACATCTGTACATTGGATTTTTTGATCCTAGGCAGTATGGAAAGCACAGTATGGTTAAAGACATTTTATGCCCAGGTGACCAAGATGGCAAACAGCTTCCTGGCTTGGATCAGCAACAGTGTGGCCAGCAGGAGTAGGGAAGTGGTTGTTCCTCTGTGCTTGGCACCGATGAGGCTCAACGTAGAGTACTGCATTCACTTTTGGGCCCCTCATTACAAGGAGGACATTGAGATGCTGGACTGTCTCCTCAACAGCTTTCCCCACCAGCCCTCTACACAGTCTCATCACTTTCCTCTGGCCCCACTCCAGCCCCTCAATATCTCTCTTGCAGCGAGGGCCCAGAACTGCACACAGAGCTCGAGGTGAGGCCTCCCCAGTGCCTGTGCAGGGCAGAATGCCAGCCGTGGTGCAGCTGGCCACACAGTTCCTGTTACAGGTCAAGATGCCATTGGCCTTCCATGCCAGCTGGGCACACTGCTGGCTCATGCCCAGTCGATTTTTACCCATCACTGCCAGGTCCCTTTGCCAGGCTGCTCTCCAACCACACATCCCTCAGTCTGTGGTGTTGCATGGGGTTATTGTGACCAAAGGGTAGGACTCTGCACTTGGTCCTGTTGAATCTCATCCCGTTGGCCTCAGCCAGCAACCCAGCCTGTCCTGGTCCCTATTGCAGCATCTTCCTACCCTCCAGGAGATCAACTCTCCCTCCCAACTTGGTGTCATCTGCAAATTTACTGATGGTAGACTCAATCCCCTCACCCAAATCATGGATAAATAAAGGTGTTGAGTAAAACTTGTTCTAGTGGTAACTCATAATAGGACAAGAGAAAACAGCCTCAAGTTGCATCAGGATTGGTTTAGTTTGGATATTAGGAAGCATTTCCTCCCTGAAAGGGTTGTCAAACATTGGAGCAGCCTGCCCAGGGAGGTGGTGGAATCACCATCCCTGGAGGTATTTAAAGATGTGTAGATGTGGTGCTGAGGGATATGATTCAGTGGTGACTTGGCAGCACTAGCTTCATCCTGGGACTCAGTGATCTCAAAGATCTTTTCCTACCTTAAAAGTTCTATGATTATGATTTTTCACTGAGCGTTTGCCTATGTAGTTTGCTGCTGTTGAGAAGACTTAAGAGAGGAATGGAAATGAGAACAACATCAAAAATCCTTTCTACAATTGCCCATCATTTGAGATCCCAAATTAAATTAGCTGAAGTAAACTGTCTGGAATTTCTCCTTTGAGAAGTAGTCTTGTCGAAGGAACAAGACTCTGAAACTCTGTTATTTTGATATGTAGTTCTAAAACATGAAGGTCTTCATGGGAGCCAGGGTTTCATTTCCAAGTGTTTATTTGCTTGTAAGGGTTGCTGCCTGTATTAAATTACTCCCTATACTTTCAAGGTCAATATTTAATTGAAATACTTTCATAATACAAGAAAGTTAAATTTGTTCTGCTGAGAGTGATGTGCCACAGCATTTTAATTCAGCCTTAATTTAAGTCTGTCGCTTTGCTTCCACCTTTAAGACAGTATAAATACTGCTTTTTCAGTCCCATTTGGAAATTTTTGAGCTAGCTGTGAGATTTCTGCCACCTCCTTTGGAGGAACTTACACAGTCCACAGTATTTCATCCTCAGGACACTTCCTACTCTGCTAACCTTTTCTTTTGCTTTACCACATAAATATTATAGATCACCTTAAGCAACTCTTTTATCTCTTTAACATTCTTACCTATTGTTGTTTGTGCATGTGCAGGCTGATACAACTTCACCATCAAAACAAGTTTCAGGGTGATTGATTTCTTTGCATCTAACTACTGAATGTCACACGTGCTGGAAGTTTCCACACACATTTAGTATTCATTATCCTTGATTACCAAAAGGTATTTAATAATTAGTTCCATGAAGAAAGTAAGAGGTGTTTGTCAATGGCTAAATGGCTTTAGTTGCATCTGTTTATACTTAAAAATATTGATCCTACTGTTCACATCCTAAACCATAGTGGCCTCTGGAATCAAAAGCAAAACCAAAAGGCATACCTGCAACACTATGTAACAAATAATTGCCTCTTTATTTTCAACAAATATTAAGTTATCTTTTTTTGGCATCCTCAGCTACAGCTTCAGGTGCTCTTACACACTTCAGCCATTGCTGACAATGGGATGCAGATCAAAAAGCCTATTTAGAAAAGTATTGAATTCACAGACTGCAGAAGAAAATTTCTTAGGGAATCATATTCCCTCTAAATGAGGGACTTCCAGTTTGTGGCTTAAGCTTTTGAGCATTTCTTTCAAGCACTCACCTTGCTCACTACATAGGCACACAACCACCTTAAGTTTGGAAAGCCTGTTTTAGGCTGCTGATACTGTCCAAGTAGTCATTTTCCATGGGTAATTTTGAAGGCATTTCAGAATGTCTGGAGGTTCAAGTAACTGAAGCTGACCCCTAGAGTGCTGGTGATTTGCAGGCTTTTCCATACCCATGTACAGAATGGACACTTGGACAGCTATGAATGAGAGAGGCTCGAGCGGTATTTTTTCTATTGTAAAATGACTTAATGAGGATCCATCCAACCTAAACCAGCCTTTAAGACCAAAATACCTGCCTAGATTTGTACACTTTGATCTTGCTTCTGGCAAAAGGAGGCAGCAGGCATCTCTTCAGCAGCAGCACGCTTGTATGTATCCTCACAAAAGAAAAAAAAAGAAAGCAGACACCAGCTGGCACACAGTGTTAATTTGGAATGCCGAAACTTCTACACACATACAGCCTAAACCTGACAAAATAAACCAACCCACCACCAAAAGGAAAAAAAAAAAAGAAATTAATTAAAATTTTAAAAACACAAAAAAAACCCCAAACCAGACAAACAGAACCAACCAACCAACTTCAAAGCAGAGCTAGAAACCAGGAATTCAGCAGATGTGCAGCACAGTGCAGATGGCTATAACCACATACAGGTTTTGCTAGGATTTTCCAGGTTTAGGGACAGTATTCTCTGGTGAATACAGGTTTGCAAAATGCTGAGCATTTTCCCCTGATTTGTTTCCTTGTCATGCTTCATGTTCTTTCTATGCTAGATGGACCTCATTTTGTCTTAAAGAAAAGAGGTCTGAGAGGTAAATTTGCTAGATTTTGTTTCTGGCCTTGCTTTGGCTTGGCCTTTAATTAAGTTTGCCTACCTGTAAAAGCTATTACACTATTTAGTCTATTAGACTATTTAGTCACTTCTGAGCGTGTTTCAAAAGAATCTGTTCACTACTTCTGGAACCCAGAAAGGGACCTGGGGGTTGTAATGGACAAGCAGCTGAATATGAGCCAGCAGTGTGCCCAGGTGCCCAATAAAGCCAAGGGCATCCTGGCTGGGATTAGAAATGCTGTGGCCAGCAGAAGCAGGGAGGGGATTGTGTCCTTGGACTTGGCTCTGGTGAGGCCACACCTTGAGTACTGTGTTCAGTTTTGGGCACATCGATACAAAAGAGGTGTGGAGGTGCTGGAGCCAATGCAGAGGAGGGCAAGGAAGCTGGGGAAGGGCCTGGAGAGTAAACCTGATGAAGAGCAACTGAAGGAGCTGGGGATGGTTAGTGTGAAACAGAGGAGGCTGAGGGCAGACCTCATGGCTGTGTGCAGCTACCTGAAAGGAGGTTGTGGAGAGGTTGATGCTGGTCTCTTCTCACAGGTCAGTAGTGATAGAAGGGGGAATGGCCTCAAACTGCTACTGAGGAGGTTTAGACTGGACATTAGGAAACATTTTTTTGCCGGCAAGAGTGGTCAGGCATTGGAATGAGCTGCCCAGGGAGGTGGTGGAGTCCCCAAGCCTGTCTGTGTTTCAGGGTGGTTTGTCTGTGGTGCTTTGGGCTATGGTTTAGGGTGCACCTTGTAGAATAGGAATATGGGTTGGACTTGGTGATCCTAAGGAGCTTTGCCAACCTGACTGCTTCTGTGCTTCTGTGATGCACTCTCAGTGTTTTCATCTGTGCATAAAAACAGTAGGGTAGGTTTGTTCTGAAGGTAACACAGCTGATGTGCTGCTGAGGTTCTCCACAGAGTTCGTCAAAATAAATTGCTGTGCCTATCTGTTGTTGAATTACCAGTAAGTACTCTTGAAAAAAATTGAAACTGTTTCTTGACTGGAAACAGAATGGGGCTGAGACACATTTAAACTGCCAAAAGGCTTTGAGAAAATAAGATTCGAGTAAGTCTGTGTACATTGGTGGATGAAGTAACAAGCACCAAATGTCAGAGTGCAGTAATTAGGGTTATGTGCAGAAGGAAAGAATCTGCTTTTTTTTTTCACTGTAATAATCAGAATGCATTTAGGCTTTGAGGGTGGTTCCAATCTGTTTTGTAGTAAATGCAGTCAGAGTAAGAATGGAACATGTTCCACAATTATTCAAAGCAGATGCCCTCAAACAAAAAACAGGTGATTGTGCTGGTGAGACAATAAAGCTGCTTGTTTGTGAACCAGTAGCTTGTGTTGCATCTGAGTACATGGACAGCAATTGTTCATCTGTGAGGTTGTTTGTAAAACACTAAGAGCATTTCTTATGAAAGATACTGACCAGGTGTGATACAGGAACAAGGAAGTCAGGATGTGCAGGAGGGTCGGTTGAGTCTGAATCATAAAGAAGTGTGGTGGAATCATGGAATGGGCTGGGCTGGAATGGACCTCCAAAGGTCATCAAGCCCCCTGCAGTAAGCAGGGATTTTCTCAAACAGACCAACCCTGTCCAGCCTCACCTTGAATATCTCCAGGGATGGGGACCCAACCACCTCCCTGGGCAACTGTTGCAGTGTTCCGGCGCCCTCGTGGTGCAGAACTTGTTCCTAGCATCCAATCTCAATCTGCTCTGCTCTAGTTTGAAGCCATTGCCCTCATCCTGTCCCTGCAGCCCTTTGCAAACAGTCTCTCTGCAGCCTTCTTGTAGCCCCCTTCAGGTACTGGCAGGCTGCTCTGAGGTCTGGCCAGAGCCCCCTCCTCTCCAGGCTGCACACCCCCAACTCTCTCAGTCTGGCTTTGTCGCAGAGCTACTCCAACCCCCTGATCATTTTCGTGGCCTCCCGGACCTGCTCCATCAGCTCCATGTCCTTTCTATGTTGAGTGCTCCAGAGCTGGACGCAGCACTGCAGGTGAGGTCTCAGCAGAACAGAGCAAAGTGGCAGAATCCCCTCTCTGGATCTGGCAACACTGCTTTGGATGCAGCCCAGGCTGTGATTTGCCTTGTTAAATTCTGACAGAAGTAGGTCTCATTTTTTGGTAGCATTCCTCAGGAGGGAAACCTAGCTACCTTAACTTACAACTGGGCCTGGTAGCATGCCACAAAATATCCTCAAACTTGAGCTTATCCTAAATAGGTCTCTGTATGTGTGGCATGTTGAAAAAGAGAAGCTTTTTTCCTAGCCCATAGTTGTGTATTTGTGTTTTGTTTGTGTACATGCATCACACTGCTTGAGATCATAACTGGAGTGTAATGTAGCATTCAGAAGAGCAAGAGAGCCTGCATGTTGCAGCTACAATGGCTGCAATATCCTTATTGACTTGTTTTCTTACTTAAAATACAGAACCCAGGCTAGTGCAATCATCTGGTTCTGCCTTAAGGTAAATTAGGACTTGCTCCCTTCTGTATTTGTGCTTTTCAAGGCTGGCTGGGTAGAAATACCAGGTCTGGGCTGGTAAATGATTTGTTGTTTTATTTGGTTTTGTCTTTTTTTTTTTTTTCTTTCAATTGTAGGAGTTCCATCTGGAATATGACAAATTAGAAGAAAGGCCTCATCTGCCATCAACCTTCAACTACAACCCTGCTCAGCAAGCCTTCTAAAGACTTCCCTTTTCTTGGGGTATGGCTGTCTCAGCACAATACTCAACATAACTGCAGAACTGATGTGGCTCAGGCATCCTGGTTTTAATTCCTTGAGGATCTGGCAATTGGCTCGTGCGAAGGGTCACCATTTGAGGTCCTGCCTTACTAATTATGTGCTGCCCAACAACTAAATTTGTAATTGGTTTTTGTTTTTTTCTTTAGTTTGAGCAGGGTCTGAATTTTTGTTTCTGTTTCTTTATTTTTCCCTTCTTTTTTTTTTTTTCTTTTCTTATTTTTTTCTTTTTTTTTTCTTTTTCTTTTTTT
>VWYK01051209.1:5574-18749 GCA_013399775.1 Semnornis frantzii | reverse complement strand
GAAAAGGGGCACATTTTTTTTTTTTTTTTTTTTTTTTCCCAGCAGCCAAGGACATCCATACCCAAGTGAATGTGATGGGACTTAAAAAGAAGTTGAACTGAGACAATTCACTCTGGCTGTTTGAACAGCAGCGTTTCATAGGAAGAGAAATAAAAAAAAATAAAAAAAAATATTAAAAAAACCAAACAAAAAAAAAAAGAGAGAGAAAAAAGAAAAAAAAAAATCAATCTTGTATTTTCTGACCACATAAAGGCTTCTTCTCTTTGTAATAAAGTAGAAAAGCTCTCCTCACTGCAGTGTTGACTTTGATTTGAGATTGTGAAATTCTTTCTTCAAGCAATGGAAAAGAAAAAAACAACAACAACAAAAAAAAAAAAAAAAAAAAAGAAAAAGAAAAACAAGGGGAAAAGCTTGAAGTATTAAAAGCTCTCAAGCTGTACAGTGGTTAAGACACTCGAAGAGTCTTTTTGCTGCTGACAAGTCAATTGGTGAAAGAGTCTGTCTGTTCCTTTCCATGGCCAAAAGGTTTGTTTAAGCTTGATTTTTGAGCTCTCCTCTCCCTACTAGCAAGTAGCAAATTGTTTTTAGAGAGAGGGGGGTGGGAGCCTTTTCTCATAGGACAGATATATTCCAACCCCTTTTAGCCCTCTGTTGAACACTCTCTAGTGTACATCCCTGTCTCTCTTGATCTGGGGAGCCTAGATCTGGACACAATATCATTATACCGTTATATTATTACCACAGTATATTAGGGGTTGAAAGGGACCCAAAGAGCTCATCCAGTCCAACTCCCCTGCCAGAGCAGGAGCAGACAGTCTAGCTCAGGTCACACAGGAACACATCCACACAGACCTTGAGTGTCTCCAGAGAAGGAGACTCCACAACCTCTATGGGCAGCCTGTGCCGGTACTCTGTCACCCTTCCAGTCAAGCAGTTCCCCCTTGTGTTAAGGTGGAACCTCCTGTGCTGCAGCTTCCATCCATTGCTCCTTGTCCTATCCCAGGGAGCAAGTGAGCAGAGCCTGTCCCCCTGCTCCTGACCCTCAGCCCTCAGTTAGTTATAAACATTTATTGGATTTATTAGAAACATTTATTAGATTTATTAGAAACATTCATTTATTAGAAACATTTATTAGATTTCAAGTGACAGAAAGGTGCTTCAAGAATTCATCGCAGCACAGGAGGAACATGTGAAAGAAACTTGTTTTAGAACCAATCAGAGCTTGATTCTGGATTTGGTATTTTCCCACTTAAACACATTTCAGTTAGTGATCACTAGTACTTGAAATCCCAGGCACAAACATAGAATGATAGAACGGTTTAGGTTGGAAAGGACCTCAAAGCTCAACCACTTCCAACCCCCTGCCAAAGGCAGGGACACCTCCCACTAGAACAGGTTGCTCAAGGCCTCATCTAACCTGGCCTTGAACACCTTCTGTGCTTCTGTGCTCCACAACCTCCCTGGGCATCCTATGCCACTGTCTCACCACCTTCCCTGCAAAGAACTCCCTAACATCCAGTTTCAATCATATTGAATACGTGCTGGTTCTGAAAATTAGGACCTCTCTGTAGTGAGGGAAGGAAAACCTGAGCTGTTTGGATAGTTTCCTTTGCCTGGGTGTGACTGCCACTTCTCATGGTGGTGGTGGTGCAAACTGTTTCAAAGTGTCTGAGATTACCAAAGCAATAAAAGAGCAAAACCTGTGTCAGTGCCTTGTGGGGGAACTTGTTAGATATTGACCCATTTTTCTGTGTATCACAGAACCACAGAGTGGGCTGGCTTGGAAGAGACCTCCAAAGGTCATCCAGTCTAATCCCTCTGCAGTCAGCAGGGGCATCCTTAACTAGATCAGGTTGCCCACAGCCCTGTACAGCCTCACCTGCAATATCTCCAGGGATGGGGCGTCAAAAACCTCCCTGGGCAACCTGTTGCAGTGTTCCAGCACCCTCATGGTGCAGAACCTGTTCCTAACATCCAATATCAATCTGCTCTGCTCTAGTTTGAAGCCATTGCCCTCATCCTGTCCCTGCAGGCCTTTGCAAACAGTCTCTCTGCAGCCTTCTTGTAGCCCCTTTCAGGTACTGGGCAGGCTACTCTGAGGTGTCCTCTTCTCCAGGATGCACACCCCTAGCTCCCTCAGCCTGGCTTTGTTCTTAGCTGCTCCAACCCCCTGATCATTTTCGTGGCCTCCTCTGGATTTGCTCCATCTGATCAACATCTTTCCTGTATTGAGAGCTCCAGAGCTGGATGCAGCACTGCAAGTGAGGTCTCAGCAGAGCAGTGTAAAGTGGCTAGCCAGTTCCAGAGTGGTTTGTTGGCATATACTGACTTAATGCTTGGAGACTGAGCCGTTCACGGCATTGCTGTGGTTCTTCATGAGCTCTACAACAATTCTGAATTCCACACTTTTGTAACCACCTGTTTTGAAATGATAGGCATGGAAACATAAACCTATTGATTGTTACCAAAATTGTTTTCTCAACTTGAAGGAGGATGTTTATCATCCAGGTGATGGCTAACACAGCTAAAAAAGAGATGGTGACTTCTCAGCTCAGAGCAGATACAAACATCAGTTTTACTGTTCAAGCAAGTTTATACATTTTTTTAAAGGGTCACTTTCCAAAAACATCTTTCTCACTTCACAGGTAATGTTCTTTTTTATTTTTTTTTTTTCTCCTGTCAAGAGGTCTGATGTAATCTTTGCTTATGTTCGTTTAGTATTTTGTTTGCAGGTTTGTTTTGGGTTTTTTTATTGTTCTTTTAGGATCCCAAAGTGATGTCTCCATCTTCAGATCAAACATAATTATATCTTATTTTATGGGCTTGGGGTTTGTTTAAGGCTGTTTTGCATCTGCACAGCCAGTTTCATGGAAGTGAACAACAGAGATGGTAAAGGGACCAAGCTAAGTTATATTAAGGATGGTTCTGTATTTTAGGCTGTAAAATTCCTGTTGCACTTTAGGAACAAGCTGGAATTTGGAACCTTATTGGTCCCCAAAAAATGGCTTTGACAGAGTTGTATCAGCTGCATGATGTGAGATGCTTCCTTTTAGCAAACTTAGAATCATAGAATGGTAAGGTTGGAAGGGACCTCAAAGATCATCCAGTTCCAACCCCCTGCCATAGGCTTCTCACCTGTGAGCAAGGAACTGATGTTTCACTCCTTCCAAGGGGAAGAACAATCTGCCTCTCCTCCTTCAATAAAGCATGGATGGAGACTAAATTCTGTTGAAGCAGGTAGTATGGACAAGGTATGACGCTGTAAGCACTGCTTAGCTGGTGACACTAATTAATTAAAAAAAGAAATAGGGGGGAAACCCATACTACCTTTTTTTTAATCCAAAAGCCCTCGTTTACAAGTGTGGTAAATTGGCAGCTTGAATCCAACCTGACAATTTTTAGCACTCACAATTGAGGTCTGAGGCTTATTTAATATGGTTTTAATATGGCAGGTCCAGAGGAGAGCAGTGAGGCTGGGAAAGGAACTGGAGGGGAAGGCTGCTGAGGAGAGGCTGAGGGAGCTGAGCTGGGTTAGCCTGGAGGAGAGGAGACTCAAGGGGGACCTTAGCACACTACAGCTACCTGAAGGGAAGGTGTAGTCAGGTGGAGGATCAGGCTCTGCTTCCAGGCAATTTGTGTCAGGACAAGAGGGTATGGCTTGAAGCTGTGGCAGGGGAGGGTTATATTGGATGTTAGGAAGCACTTCTTGCTGGAAAGGGGAATTAGAGCATGAAATGGACTGCCCAGGAAGGTGGTGGAGTCGCTGTGCCTGGAGGTGTTTAAGGCAAGCTTGGCTGTGGCACTTAGTGCCATGGTCTGGTGGCTGTGGTGGTGTTAGGTGCTAGGCTGGACTGGATGATCTCAGCTCTATTCCAGCCTCAGTAGTTCTGTGATACTCCACTAAATAGAATAAGATGAAAGGGTCAAATGCTATTTTAAAAAGACATTTATTTGAAGTGGGTTGGGTTTTTTCACCCTCCCTGTAATTATGTTCTTACTCAGCAATGTGCAAAGTATGTTCTGAGCAGTGAGCCCGGTGTGCTAAGAGGTAAGTAGAAGTATTCCTGTTTCTGGCCTGTTCTATTGCTCCTTATAGCATATTGTTTGTAAATCAGTGCAGAGTAGTTAGCTCCAGTTTCAGTGGCAATCTGAAACTGAGGCTACCAGGAAGTCATGGAGGAAGGAAGGACCCTTGACATGGGTGCTTTTAAAGAACAATAAACAAAAAACCACCCAAGCTTCAATCGTCTCTGCCTTACTACCTGGTGCCACAAATACTGAAGTACATCGGACCCTGCAAGGGCTTGATTAATCTCAGACCCAAGTGATCCAGGGAGGCCTTCGAGTACTTGTCCCTAGTCCTGTCATGGGATGCAATGGAGAGGAGCCTGCCCCCTCCCTCTTGACCCCCCAGCCCTCATCTATTTATAAACATTGATGAGATCCTCTCTTGGCCTTCTCCTCTGCAGACTAACCAGCCCCCAGGGTCTCAGCCTTTCCTCCTCAGGCAGCGCTCCAGGCCCTTCAGCATCCTTGTAACCATCTGTTGGGCTCTCACCAGTAGATCCCTGTTCCTCCTGAACTGGGGAGCCCATAGCTGGATGCAGTATTCCAGGTGAGGTCTCACCAGGGCAGAGTACAGGGGGAGGAGAACCTCCCTCGCTCCGCTGGCTGCACTCAATGCATCCCCGGATCTCATTAGCCTCCTTGGCCACCGGGGCACATTGCTGTCCCGTGCCTAGCTTCTTGTCCACCAAATGGGCTTAAGTTGTGCCAGAGGAGTTTTAGATTGGATATTAGGAAAAGGTTCTTTGCTGGAAGAGTGGTGAACAGGCTGTCCATGGAGGCGGTGGAGTTGCCATCCATGGAGGGTGTTCAAAAAGTGTGCAGATGTGGTGCTTCAGTATAGTGGTCAAGGTGGTTGGGTTATGGTTGCACTCGATCTTAGAGGTATTGTCAAGGCTGGAGGATTCTATGATTCTCTGACACTGACCTGGGTAAAAACTACTTTGGATGTGTCTGCAACCTCCATGCAAGTGTGGGCTGCATGTGCATGAGTCCTTGGCTGACCACACTGCCCTTTCCCAGGTGGGACACCTACCTATACAGTCACACCACACAGGCATACTTTGCTGCGTGTAATCTCTGAAATCCTCTCCCTGTGTCGGTATTTTTGAGTGTGTTTTCCTCCTTCCTTTTAACAGTTTTCATGAAGAAAAAAAAAGAACAAAACCAAAAAACAACCCACTCACAACCTACCTAAATGAAGAACTTCTCTATTGTAGTCAGATGTATAATTGTTTTTGAGGATGCTTGTGGAGTGCTGAGGGACTGTTGGTTAGGTGCATGAAGTGGAAAAACAGGTTGCTCCCGTGCGAGTGTGCCTGGCTGGAAGGTTCAGAGTGGAGAGGGCCAGAGTGGTGATCTCTAGAAAATAAACTCCCCAGAGCCACCCAAAGGTTCTGCAAGGAAAGAACTCAAGGAAATCTAATCCCCTTGAGTTCTCAAGGTGGGGTTCTCAAGAACTCAAGAGGGCATCTAATCGATGTGTATAAATAGCTGAGAGCTGGGGGTCAGGAAGGAAGGGACAGGGACAGGGACAGCCTCTACTTACTTGTGCCATGGGATAGCACAAGAAGCAATGGATGGAAACTGCAGCACAGGAAGTTCTACCTCAACATCAGGAAGAACTTCTTGACTGTAATGGTGGCAGAGCACTGGCACAGGCTGCCCAGAGGGGTTGTGGAGTCTCCTTCTCTGGAGCCTTTCCAGCCCTGTCTGGATGTGTTCCTGTGTGACCTGCAGTAGATTCTATGGCAGGGGGCTTGGACAAGGGGCAATGGGTGGAAGTTGAGGCATAGGAGGTTCCATGTGCACCTGAGGAAGAGTTTTTCACTGCGAGGGTGACAGAGCAATGGAACCAGCTGCTCAGGGGGGTTGTGCGGTCGGTCTCCCTCTCTGGAGATACTCAAGAGCTGCCTGGATGTGTTCCTGTGTGATCTGTTGTAGGTGCTCCTGCTCTGGCGGGGGGGGCTGGACCAGATGAGCTTTGGAGGTCCCTTCCAGCCCCTGACATTCTATGATCTCTGGAGGTCACTTCCAACCCTTAATATCCTGTGATCCTGTGACTTTCTGTTGAGCACCAACAGACCATGAACTGTCTATGGCAGAAGCTAAGCAGTGCTAGAAAGCAGAGAGCACTGTGGGGCAGCCAGCTCGATCCAGCATGACTTGTAAGTGGCCATGGCTGTTGATGAAGGGTGTTCATTTCCTAACTAATACTTGTTTAAGGATATTTGTCACCTAAAAGGAACACATTTTAATTTGACTTACAAATTTTTCTTTTTCTTTTTTTTTTTTTTTTGACTCCCCATAAGGTGATTGAAGGCACTACCACACCTGCATACTGACCGAAACAAAACATTTTGTTTGCCAGCTGCCACACTTGAGCAGCTGAATGCACAGCTGGCATCCTTAGCATCCTAAGCTGGATGCTGCTTTAAAGATACCAAATATAACAAGGGGTAATGGATGTAAACTACAGCAGAGGAAGTTCCACCTCAGTGTGAGAAAGAACTTTAAGGGTGACAGAGCACTGGTACAGGCTGCCCAGAGAGGTTATGGAGTCTCTGTCTCTGGAGCCTTTCCAGCCCTGTCTGGATGTGTTCCTGTGTGATCTGCGCTGGATTCTCTGATTCTGCTTTGGCAGGGGGCTTGGACTGGAAGATCTCCAGAGGTCTCTTCCAACCCTTAACATCCTGTGGTCATAATGAATTCAGCAACAACTGCTTCCATTAAACCAAACTTTCTGCACGTGCTGAGTTTTCAAACGCCAAACTCTTTCATTAGGCTGCCCAGGGGAGCTATGGAGTCTTCCTCTCTGGAGATATTCAAAGCCTGCCTGGATGCGTTACTGTGTGATCTGCTCTAGGTGATCCTGCCTGGATGTGTTCCTGTGTGATCTGCTCTAGGAGATCCTGCTCTAGCAGGGGGGTTGGACTGGATGAGCCTTTGAGATCCCTTCTAGCCCCTGACATTCTGTGATTCATCATCTTCCTCAAAATCTGCTGCTGCCTAAAAATTAGATTGAATTCTGCTAAAGACAGCATCTGGGGCTAAGCAGTTAGTTTGGATTGACAGCTGATGCTTTTATTTTCACATAGGAGATTTGAAATAGTGTAGCCACTTCTGACTTTCTTCTCTGATAAATGTGCCTGCTTTCCTTTGTGCAGATCAGATAGTTTCTAGTACATTTGAAAGACATGAGGAAATTCAGCTGGGCGACTGGCTTTGAAATGGTGGTTTGAATGACTTCAGTAGGTTTACCTCTTAAATCCACTTTATTGTTGGAGTTCTGCTGTTTTAAGTAACCTTACAGCACATCAGACGCTAGGTTTGAATATTACTTATTCAACCTACTTCAGAATTAGCTAAACTCACTGAGCTTGCATATTTGTCTGCTCAAAGGATCACAGGATGTTAGGGGTTGGAAAGAACCTCTAGAGATCACAGAATCACAGAATTAACCAGGTTGGAAAAGACCTCTGAGATCATCAGGTCCAACCTATCACTTAACACCCACTAATTAACTAAACCATGACACTAAGCACCTCATCCAGCATCCTCTTAAACACCTTCCAGTGTTCCAGTTGGATCTTCCAGTCCAACCCCCCTGCCACAGCAGGAGCAGAGAATCCAGTGCAGATTGCACAGGAACACATCCAGACAGGGCTGGACAGGCTCCCGAGAAGGAGACTCCACAACCTCTCTGGGCAGCCTTAGCTTACACTCAAGAAGTTCTTCCTGATGTTGAGGTAGAACTTCCTGTGCTGCAGTTTCTATCCCTGGCCGCTTGTCCTATGCCAGGGCACAAGTGAGCAGAGGCTGTCCCTGTCCCTTCCTGACTGACCCCCAGCCCTCAGCTATTTAGATCCATTGCTCAGCTCCCCTCTCTGCCTTCTCCCCTGCAGACTAAGCGGCCCCAGGGCTCTCGGCCTCTCCTCCTCAGGCAGTGCTCCAGTCCCTTCAGCATCCTTGTAGCCCTCCCTTGGACTCTCTCCCCTAGAGCCCTTTATTGTAAGTAGATCCTGGCCTTTATTGCTCACATTCCCTTGTTGCTATTAATGAGACAGTATCAGACATGGGCATGCATCAGAATTTTCCTGCCCAAGCTGCCAAAATAATTTTCTGCAAAATCACTCTTTTGAATTCCCCCTGGTTTAACAAGCAACCAGTCCAGTGAAATAGCCAATTTTCATGATTGCACCACACTGCATCACCTGCAAAACAGTCCTGATGAGAGAGCCAAGGAACGGCAGGCACCCTGGAGCTGCTTTGATGCAGGCACTGATGGAATTCCATGGAGTCTCTTCAGCTTTCTCTCCAGCTCTTCTTTTGGACAAAGGGGCTGCTCAAGCTCAGTCTCAAGCTGTGCTAGGGCAGATTTAGGCTGGATATCAGGAAGAAGTTCTTTGCAGTAAGTGATTGGCATTGGAATGGGCTGCCCAGGGAGGTGGTGGTGTCACTGTCCCTGGTGGTGTTTAAGAGGAGGCTGGATGAGGCACTTAGTGCCATGGCTTGGCTAATTAGAAAGTGTTAGGTGATAGGTTGGACTCCACCTCAAAGGTCTCTTCCAACCTGGTTAACTCTGTGATTGTTCCCCTGCCCCTAGGTGTGTTCCTACCAGCTATCTATCATCTCCCTACCTCTGAAGGGAAATCTGCTTTCTGGTGGGCACTGGAGGCTTGGTGTCCAAAAGGCATTTTGTCACTGCTGGTTTCAATCTGCTGATTGAAAAGCTGGCTCATTGCTGGCACTTTGATGGAACACTGTGAGTCAGCTCCACAGTTGACTTCAGGAGGACCATCGCTAGGCTTCTGCACGGACACAGGGACATGAAACCCCATTCCTATCAGCTGGCCCCCCATGGGCATGTGGTAACAGAGCCCCACAACAGCCTGTTAAGCCCTTGACATGTGCAGCTGAGGCAGAGATGTGTTCGCCATGGGTCGTGCAAGCTGCCTTCATGTGGGTGATCTGCCATTGGCCTCAGTGTGGTGGAAGGCCAATAGGCCTATTAGATGTTCTCGCTTGCCCCACCCTTCTGCTGATGGGGGAAGCAGGGGTGGGAGTAAAACAAAGGCTTGGGTCATTATGTCCCCTCCCAAAGTGATAAACAGGTACCCACAGGTGCTTAGGTACTTGTGAGTGTCTTGCCCAAATAAGGGTAAGCCAGCCCTGTTTTCAGCTCATATGGTCAGTTTGGCAAATGCCCTTCTGATTGGTGAATCTCTGTGCCCAAAGGAGCCATTGCACTTGGGCAAATAATGTAAATGGAGCTAAGCTGCAAGCAGTTGTGCTGCCTCTGCCTCACTGCGTGCTGCTCTGCTGTATGTTCTGCTCTGCCCAGACAACCTCCTCTGCCTCACTGCTCTCAGCTTGGACATGTTCTGCTCTGCCTCATGCTTCAGACCAGCATGGCCCTGATGTTTTGGGCTTGAACTACCTGGAAACTTAAGTGCCTCAACTTTACCAGGAGTAGGCATTAAGTGCCTCACAATGTGGTGAGAAGTGTCACCTACGTTCTCTCTGCACATCTGAAGAGATCCTGCCTGCACCTCTGCAAACCTCCTGCCTGTCCCTCTAAAAACCTCCATGCCAAGAGGAACCAGGATCAGGTCAGAGGTAACCTGCCTCTTTCCCAGCACCCTGCTAGAGCCTGGGAAGATCTAGAAGCCTCTTAACAGCTATCAAGAGACTGAATAGTTCCAGCACTGCCACAGGGGAGCCAGGGACTACCTGGAAGTTCCTGCTTCCCTGCTGTGAGTAGCACAGATGTTCCCTAGGGCTCCAGGCTGCCTTTTATTTGTAAGTGAGACAAAGCCATTTTGTGGCTAAACTTTTCCAATGTTCTGATTCTCCTAAATTAATGAATTGCCCATAAGCATCCTTGTGAAGATTTTCCTGACCAAATTAGAACCCAAATGTAACTGGTTTGTATAGAGTTTGTGGACAGGGCTTTTTGGGAATAAAATAATGACGTATGTTTAAATTCCTGCCTCATTAATTGTCCCCACTAAATCGCACAGGTAAGCCAAACCTTTGCTTGCAGGGCAAGGAAGGGCCTGAGAAAGCAGGCAGCAGTCTGTGTTCCTGCATTTCAGATTTCCATACAGACGCTGGAGTTCATCTGCCAGTTTTCTCAGCCCTGTCTGCTCCTGAGGTGGCCTGTGGTCATGGAGCCAGTGGCCCAAGTCCTGCTCTTAGCTGAGAGCAGAGCTAAAAGCTTCACAACCAGCCACTAGTACCAAGCTTTTACTTTCTTACAAACTGAGCAGTGAGGAGCAGTTTTCACTTCACAGAATCATGGAGTTGATCAGGTTGGAAAAGACCTTCAAGATCATCAAGTCCAGGATCCAAACAGACTTGGAGTCCTGACAGAGTTATTTGTTCAGGACTTCAAAACCAAAGGGATTACTTGGTGAGTGTTCAATGCCTTTGCCAGTAAAAACACAGTCTCAGAATCTTCTCCAGCTATGGATGATGTAGGGGCTTGGATGCAGATAGGAGAACAAACTCCCAAGGTTATTCTGTTGCCCTGTGAGCTGTTGCCTGAAGTTTCAGTTGAGGGTGCTTTATGTACAGGAGCCAGCAGAGAGGTTAACCAGGTACAAACACAGGGTGACACAACACCAGCTGCTGAGAAGGGAAGAAAGATGAGAAGCCACAGCCCACCTAAACCAGAAAAGTGGGGCTGGAGCTTTCCTCCAGGTAGCTTCAGGTGGCAGGCAACAAATCCATCTGATTAAATAATTTTTTTTTTTAGAATATTGAAAGTTCCATGCAGCAACCCCAGTGATTAGAGACTGCTGTCACCACAAGCACTGACAGCAAACCCCGACTGATGGGAATAGATGAACAGAGTTGAGCACTAACCAAGATGATAGGACTAGGGTCAATAGAACAAAGCTAGAAATGGGTAGATTCAGACTGGATGTTAGGAAGAAGTTGTTCAGCATGAGGGTAGTGAGAGCCCGGAAGGGGTTGCCGAGGGAGTTGGTGGAAGCCTCAACCCTGGAGGTGTTTAAGGCCAGGCTGGATGAGGCTCTGGGCAGCCTGATCTAGTGTGAGGTGTCCCTGCCCATGGCAGGGGGTTTGGAACTGGATGGTCCTTGTGGTCCCTTCCAACCCTGACTGATTCTTTGATTCTGTGAGTTTGGTTTCTAGTACAAAAGCCTACTGCAAGCTTAAGGAATGGTAAAAATCATCTCAGAGATGGAAGGGACCTCAAGGATCATCCAGTTCCAACCCCCCTGCCATGGGCAGGGACACCTCACACTAAATCAGGTTGCCCACAGCTCCATCCAGCCTGGCCTTAAACACCTCCAGGGATCAGGCTTCCACCACCTGCCAGGGCAACCCCTGCCAGTCTCTCACCACCCTCCTGCTGAACAACTTCTTCCTAACATCCAGCCTGAATCTACCCACTTAGAAGTTTTACTCCATTGCCCCCAGTCCTATCACTACCTGACACCCTCAGAATTCCCTCCCCAGCTTTCCTGTAGCCCCCTTCAGATACTGAAAGGCTACAGTAAGGAGCCTTGGAACCTTCTCTTCTCCAAACTGAACAACCCCAACTGCCTCAGTCTTTCCTCACAACAGAGCAGCTCCAGCCCTCTGAACATCCTTGTGGCCCTTCTCTGGACACTTTCCAGCACCTCCAGATCTTTCCTGTAATGAAGGCTCCAGAACTGGACACAGTATTCCAGGTGAAGTGTCACCAGAGAAGTGTAGAGGGGGAGAATCCCCTCTCTTGCCCTGCTGGCCGCACATAATCCCAGGCTTAGAGCTGGTGTACATTTTGTGAACCCCTTTGGTGTAAGGGAAGGCTGCTGTGGAGCAGCTGGCCTGAGGGCAGGGCAACGGCACAGTGGAGCAGCCAAGGACATCTTTTGCATCCATTTCTATTTGTGTCAGTGTGGATTCCTAATAGCCCTCCCAACAGCCCTCGCTCAATAATCCATTTGGAGAACCTATGGATCAACTTTATTTTTGATGTTTTGAAGTTGCATTCTGCAGTAGGAAAAAGCAGCCAGAGGAAAGTGCCATTCCCCCTATTTATTCTTTTACTACTTTTGTAGCTTCTCATCTGCTGTATCATCAAGTTCAGCTACCAGCTCCAAAACCATCACATTTTGTTCTACCTAATTGCCTATGATAAAGACTAGGGAAGAAAAAATATGACTTGCTTCTGGTGCTTTGGCACCAAAGAGCTTGGTCTGTTGTGTTGCCACGATGGGAAATTCTGGGTAATAACCAAACTTTATTTGCAGAGTAAGTGGATTTTCTTGGACCAACTACTGTTCTGCAGGCCTGCTTTCAGAGGGAGCACTTCTTAGGGTAACTCCTTAAAGGTCAGTACCTTCCTGTTGTTGGGGCAATGAGTGGGAGTTGAGGCATGGGAAGTTCCATGGAAACATGAGGAAAAATATTTTCACAGTGAGAGTGACAGAACCCCAGAACAGGCTGCTCGGGGGGGTTGTGGAGTCTCCCTCTCTGGAGATATTCCAGAGCTGCCTGGATGTGTTTCTGTGTGATCTGCTCTAGGTGCCCCTGCTCTGACAGGAGGGTTGGACTGGCTGAGCTTTCCCTTCCAACCCCTAACATTCTGTGTTTCCCATTAAATGTAATTGCTATGTAAAACATGTTAACAGCTATCATTTTGCTTACCTATGGCCTTCAAAAAAATGATGAAAGAGACTGGGTCCATCCCTGCTGTGCAGGTGCTGGATTTGGGAGCTGGCCAGAGCAGAGCACTTGCTCCCAAAGAGCCATGTTCAGCCAACTCTCATAGTTTCTCTTCTCAGTTAACACGGTGACAATAATACCTGCTCTCTTGCTTCCAGAGATTTGAGGTCTGACCCCATGTTTGTACACAGAGACTTGGCAGATTTGTACACATGGGAGTACTGAGCATGACTTGGCAGGTCCTCTCTGGGGCTTGAGCAAGCTGGCAGTGAGAATTGGGAAGGAACAACTATTGGGAACCTCAAGCTGTGATTTTATACTTCTGTGGACTTGTCTGCGGGGTTGCTACCCTGGATGTTGGCTTAGTGGCAGGCAGGTAGACGGGGGGGGGCTGTGATGCACCCCTAGCGTGAATTGCACACCCCCCC
>VWYK01051208.1:0-24783 GCA_013399775.1 Semnornis frantzii | reverse complement strand
CCAACTTCTAACATCCTGTGATGCTACTTTCTCTCCATTGTACCAAAGTTCTCTGAATTTGCTATGCCAGATTACTGATGTCAGGTCACCTACACCCAGGATCTGCAAATGCCAAGGAAGACAACAGACCACCCAGAGAGGGCCAGCACTGAAAGAACAATGACCAAGAAAGATCTTTTCCAGAAAACCTTTTGTGATTTCCAAAGACTGTGTGCTTATTTCTAGGGGGTTTGAAATGAAAACAAATGAAGAATAAAAAAATTATGTGTAGTAACTGCCCACATACCTGAACTTGCCCTTCACTAAGCCAGGCATGGTGAGGTACTTTTATTCCCTTTTCTCTGACATTTAACCCAGAAAACCCCAGAACCTTTAGTCATGACAGCCACTTGTCACAATGAAGGGAAAATCTAGATCAATCTTCCAGAGTTGAGAGACACACAGAACATGCTACAGCAGCAGCTGTATTTCACCACCTTATTCAGTACTTGTCTTTTTTGCCCTGCGTCCTCTAATTCTGCTGCTTTGAAACATGGGTTTATGTCTTTTAATCTGCAAGAACCTGCAACCTTGAATACTTTCTCAAGCTCCATATTTACATAGAAAAAAGTAATTATCAAGGATAGGGAATGAAATTATCATCTTCAGAGAAGTCCTAAGTGCCAAAAAGCTTTACAAGTGATGACTACTTCCTGAAATTCCATGAGATTTATCCCCTGTATGTTAAGCCAGGGAAAGGAAGCAAAAGGCTAAAGGGAAGAGGCCAGAAATCAGGGTCTGGGGAGAAGCAGCATCACTTGGTTTGGATTGTAAACAGGAAGACACTGCTGTAAGCAACCACTAAAATTACTAACTTTAGTGTTTGGTGCTTGCATCACAGTAGGTTGGAAGAGACCTCAAGGATCATCAAGTCCACCCCATTACCACAGATCTCAAGACTAGACCATGGCACCAAGTGCCACGTCTGAACACACCTTGAACACCTCCAGGGACGGTGACTCCACCACCTCCCTGGGCAGCCCATTCCAGCAGTGAATGACTCTCGCAGTGAAGAACTTTCTCCTCACCTTGAGCCTAAACTTCCCCTGGCACAGCTTGAGATTTTGTCCTCTTGTTCTGGTGCTGGTTGCCTGAGAGAAGAAAGCAACCTCCTCCTGGCCACAACCACCCTTCAGGTAGTTGTAGACAGCAATAAGGTCTCCCCTGAGCCTCCTCTTCACCAGGCTAAACAATCCCAGCTGCCTCAGCCTCTCCTCATAGGGCTTGTGCTCAAGGCCTCTCACCAGCCTCATTGCCTTTCTCTGGACACAGTCAAGTACCTCAATGTCCTTCTTAAATTGAGGGGCCCAGAACTGGACACAACAACCAGTGTAGAGTACAGAGAATGAGCTCCCTGCTCCTGCTGGCCACACTATTCCTGATGCAGGCCAGGATGCCATTGGCCTTCTTGGCCACCTGGGCACACTGCTGGCTCATGTTTAGGCAGGTGTCAATCCCCCAGATCTCTTTCTGTTTGGCTGCTCTCCAGCCACTCTGACCCCAGCCTGTAGCTCTGCATGGGGTTGTTGTGGCCAAAGTGCAGCACACGGCACTTGGATTTGTTGAACACAACAAATGTTTGTAGGTATTTGTAAATTAAATTGTAGGTAAACCACATTTTCCAGTACTCTGCAAAGTTTAAGATATGCAGAAAAGCACAGGACTGCAGCGCACCACGTGGGCTGATGTTCTGCCTTAGACCCAAGCAATGGTGCTGTGCTTGACCAACCATCACAAGGGAATCACAGAATACCAGGGGATGGAAGGGACCTCCAAAGACCATCCAGTCCAACTTCCCTGCAAAGCAGGATCACCTAGACCAGATTGCACAGGATGCTCCTAGGCAGGTTTTGAGTATGACCAGAGAGGGAGACTCCACGACCCCCCTGGACAGCCTGTTCCTGGGTTCTGTCACCCTCACAGGGAAAAAATTCCTCCTCATGTTTACATGAAACTTCCTATGCCTCAAATCCCAGTCATTGCCCCTTGTCCTGTCATTGGGCATCACTCAGCAGAGCCTGGCTCCATGTTCTTGGCACTCACCTTTACATCGTTATAAACATTCATGAGGTCACTCGTCAGGCTCCTCCTGTCCCAGCAGCAGAGTTCCATCTCCCTCAGTCTCTCCTCATAAGAGAGACGTTCCACTCAATAATCTTTGTGGCTCTGCACTGGACTCTCACAAGCAGTTAATCAATCAGAATTAGCTGTTGCACTGTAGATCACAGAACTGTCAAATAGTGCGATAGGAAATGCAAAAAATTAAGGTTTAATATATTAACATCTTTGTGGTTCATTACTGTAAGACATGATGGTTTTCTGAAGTGCCACACGACAGTTCAGGCCTTCCTGCAGCCTAGCTCTGATCTAACTCAGGCTGGTGACAGCCAACCACTACCCTCCACCCAGCCAGATCATTTTCTCATTCCAACAACACCCAGATGGTCTTTGCCTCTATCACATTCTCATCCCCAGTTCCTAATGCTGAAAATAATTCTCTCATGTTTTGCTGTCAACATAGGAAGTGGCTTCCCAAATAAGCTGCTGTTTGTATCCCAACTCTCTCTCATCAAGCTCTGCTTAACTCCGTATGTGCCTGTAGTAACAAATTAGTTGATCCATCTGAAAGTACAACCTCAACAATTACTGAAGATTTTAAGAACCTGTTGACATCTGCGTTATCACTTTACCCACTCGTGGCAAGACTCTCTGAGAACCAGATCCATGTACTCTTCTGATCAGACCGGCTCTGGTTCAGCCTACAGGCATCCTGTTTTCCAGGGACAGCCCAATCAAGCTGCAGCATTAGGAGTTTTTAGTACCTAGAAAATGCATGCTGGATTAAAAAATTACTCTGGCTAGAGAGTATCATCTTGAGCTATCAAAATCCACATTTGTTCAACCTCTCCATTTACACTTTTAGGTAATGATCCTGAGAGTATTTCACATGTAATTTCAGTATTAAGTATAATTGTCAGCAGACTTAACAACAGTGCATCAAAATACCATTTTATTCACCTGACTTAACTACAGCCTCTGACATATTGCACCATGCAAATAACCTGTCCATATCTTATTAGAATTGTACTGTTATGGAGTCAAAAATAAGCACATACTATCTCATCTGGACTAAAAAGTATTAATTTCATCATTAATATTTACAGGTGACATTTTTCTTTGTGAGACTGTTATAAACCAGAAAAAGAATCACGAATAGTAAAATGGAGAATATAATTAGATGACTGCAAAAGACTCAAAGTAACATTTAAAATTTTTATTATTATTAGTTTTAGGGAAATCCAAGAAGAATCCAAAAATAGTGGTTTGAGATCTAGACGGTTATATAAATCCTGTGATGCTCCTTCAATAACAACATCTGCACCATTTTCAAACTGTTTCACTGAGAAAAAGAGAGTATGCTGTGGAAAGCATGTGTAATTTTAAGTTATTTACTCATATATCTGTTAGTATTTCTCGTGTTTTATTTGGAATGGATTTCTAGTCTAAAAGAGTAAAAAGAAAATACATTTAACAGTGGCAAACCCCTAAATTCTCAGGTTTCATTTCTACAAATAGTATTCTATCAATTCTTAGAAAGCACTTGATTTTTTTTTTCCCCTAATGCTTTGCTTCATGGAATAGCCCAAAATTCATTTCAATTCATTCAAGTTTGATAATGGTTGGACTCAAAGATCCTAAAGGCCTTATAAATCATTCTACATGACAGAACTTTAGAGGTTGGACAGGACCTCCAGAAACCTGCCAATCCCCCTACCAAGGCAGGATCTCCTAGGGTAGTTTGCACAGGACCAGGTAGGTTTTGATAGTCTCCAGAGAAGGACACTCCACAATCTCTCTGGGCAGCCTGTTCCCGGGCTCTGGCACCTTCACTCTAAAGAAGTTTCTCCTCATGTTGACCTGAAACCTTCTACGTTTCAGTTTAGAGCTGCTGCTCCTTGTCTTACTGCTACTGACCACCAAAAAGAGTTTGGCCCCCTTCACTTGACATCCACCCCTCAGATATTTGTACACATCGATCAGATCTCTCAGCCTTCTCTTCTCTAGACTAAACAGCCCCAGTCTCTCTTTGTAGGAGAGATGCTCAAGTTCCCCAAATCATCCTTGTGGCTCATCGCTAGACTCTTTCCAGCAGGTCCCTGTCTCTTGAACTGGGGTGCCCAAAATTTGACACAGTATTCCAGGTGTGATCTCACTATGGAAGAGTAGAATTTATTTATAATTTATTTTCTGTGAAGTAAGGTTTATTCTAATAAAGCTAGGGAGCAGATAATTTTGGTCCCATGTCTACAGGGAAAAAAAAAATCTGAATGCAGGAAATGCATTCTAAAATATTTAGAACTTGAAAAAAAAAAAGTCAATCCAACAATACAAGATGTCAGCAACCAATTTTGCAATCCTGTTCTTATTTGTAAGATACAAAGACGCTGTCAAACCACAAGCAATCAGTGGGTGAGGAAATGATGGTGAATTCAATCAAGCAAGGACAGTTCTCCAGCAGCAGAGCTGTGACATCTAGTGGCAGCCACACGTGTTTGGCCATACACTTCTGTGTTTCCTTTGCTTTATATCCCTGGAGCTTGGAAGAGGTTTTTCAAACACAACAGAAAACAGACAAAAATTGCTCAGGTGGCTCTGAAATGGGGATCTTCTCAATGAGAAGAGCAGCCTGAGAGGGCATCTCCTCAGCGTTCAGCAAGAGTTAAAGGGTAGGGGGCCAGAGATGAGACCAGACTCTTGTCAGTGTTGCCCAGGGACAGGCCAAGGGGCAGTAGGCACCAACTGGAGCCCAGCAGGGTCCGTCTGAACAGGAGGAGAAACTTCTTTGGGGTGTGGGTGCTTAAGCCCTGTTCCCAGGCTCCCCAGAGAGGTTGTGGAGTCTCCTTCTCTGGAAAGCTTCCAACCCCACCTTGCCACTATGATCCTGGGCGAGCTGCTGTGGGTTCCTCTGTTTTAGCAGTGGGGGTAGACTGAGTGACCTCCAGAGGTCCTCTCCAAACCCACCATGCTGGGATTCTGTGAGATGCTTTCTGACTTTCTGTGATGAGCTTTTGCTTCCTTTAGTTGCCTTCAAAAGAGCTGAAACAAGCTGCCCATTGCTCACCTTTAGTTTTAAATCAAATGTTCTTATGTTGGTGTCTCTGTTCAAAGAGCTGTATAAAAATATGCAACACGTATCAACTGTCTTCAAACACTTTCTTTACATTACCCATAGTAAAAAAAACAACCAAACAAAAACCACCAGAAAAGTATGCTTTTATGATATATAAACAATGCAAAAGCTTTTCCAAACTTTTAATACCGGAGATAAAAAGATCTACTTTATATATTAATGCTATATTGTTGTAGTACAACCTATTAAGTGCCCTGTTCTTGAGTAATTTGCTGTCACTGCAACAGGATTCTTGCAAAAGCTGTTCCCCAAAAAGATCACCCTATGTGCCATTTACTTATAGTCAGGATTGTATCACACAAATATTTTTAAAAGTCAGAGGCTCAAGCAATTAAAAAAAAATCATCCCAATCTCTCCCAAAGAAAAACCCAAAAAAACAACCCAAACAAAAAAATTGAAACCCATAGAGAGTATAAAGGATACTCTAGAACTTTAAGGTATTTTTTTTTCACCAATAGGCAGTGACAAACTATGCCAACTCCTCCAGTGATGAGAAAAAAGTTTAGCACTATTACAGTTTAGCATCACTCTTCCTAGCTCCTAGGCACTGTCCATCTACTATCCCATTACAAATAAAACAAAACAGGAGTTAAGACTTTGTTTGCATACCGGAGAAGGGATTATTTTTCACCAGATATCCTCTTCTGTTTGTTATGGTGATCTAACTCAAATCCTTGCTGCCAAAAGTGCTTTTTTTATTTTTTAATTTCTGACTCCCAAAGTTGTGCTTCTGAAAAGAGGAAGGGATCACAAATGGCATCACTACAGACGGACAAGACCTTGTTTTGTAACTGTTGTGTGCAAATCATCCTTCCAATGAAATTTAGTAGTTGCAAATGTTCTTAAACCATATTATGGTTGGTTCTTAAACCAAAGTATGGGTGATTCTACGGAAATCAATTCATCAATATACTACCATTTGAAACAAAATAAATAACAATTTAAGAAAACTAAGGGAAAAAACCCCACAAACCTCCTGTACATTATATAGTATCTTTTGGTTAAAGCTTCTTAGCAAAAAATATAGCAATGTGCTTTTAGCATTCCAGTTACAGATGGTTCAATATGAAAATTTCAAGGTTACCCCATTGTGAAAAAAATATTGCATTTTCCCATTGATGCAGCAGAAAATGTCTCTCTCTGTCTTTCTCTCAGAACAAGGTTGCAGTCTCTAAAAATATATTGACAGTAAATACAAATTCGGACGAAGTCTTAAAAAAATATAATACAGTACTGAGGGTGTTTGGTTGTTGTGCATTACGGACTTGACATTCTTTGTTCCTGAGGAAAAGCACAACTAGAGAGCCCACTGTATATCACTGAGTTCAGCTGGATCCCCGAGTCCTCCATCAGCCTCCAAGTAATTCATAAGAGCTGTCATAGCAGTGTCCTCATTTTCACAGATGGCGTCAAAGTCCAGATGAGAATTACCACCTAGTAAAACAATGAAAACTTTAAATGTAAGCAGCATAAAGCATGACCAATATAGAATCATTGAATCATTTCACATGGAAAGACCTTCAAGACTGAGTCCAACAATTTTCTAGCTCTACCAACTCTAGTGCTAAGCCATGTCCCTCAGCACCATGCCTCTGTCTCAACACCTCCAGGGATGGGGATCCAACCATCTCCCTGGGGAGCCTGTTTGAGGGTTTGACAACCCTTTCAGTGAAGAATTTTCTGCTAACCTAATATCCAACCCAACCCTCCCCTGGTGCAACTTGAGGCCATTTCCCCTCATTCTGTCAATTGTTACTAGGGAGAAGAAACCAACCCCCACCTTATCACAATCTCTGTTCATGGAGTTCTAGAGATCAAGAATATTTCCCCTCAGGCCCCTTTTCTCCAGACTAAAACACCTCTGTTCCCTCAGCCTCACTAGACCCGTTCTCCAGTCTCTTCACCAGTTTTGGTGCCCTACCCTGGACATGCTCCAGCACCACACCACCTTTCTTGTAATGAGGACTCAAAACTGAACCCAGTACTCAAGGTGTGACCTCAGAAGTGCTGAGTCCAGGGGGACAATCACTTCCCAGGTGCTGCTGGTCACAGTGTTCCTGATACAGGACAGGTCGCATACAGAACAGCATAGCATAAACCATACAGAAACACTCAGATTTTTCAATGTCTTATGATGACTTTTTTAGCTTATGGTAACTTTCAAAGTATATTTGTTTTTTAAACGGCACCTTCCTTTCCTGGGAAGTCATTTAAATGTTAATCTAATCACATAATAGAAATAATAGTCTGCAGGCAGACAAAATTCTAAGGACATAAATCAAATATTTAAGAAGAAAACTTTAATCTTGGCAACCTATTTGACTGCCTCCAACTGCTAGCTAATAATCACAGAACCACAGAATATCAGGGGCTGGAAGGAACCTCGAAAGTTCATCCAGTCCAATCCCTCTGCCAGAGCAGGATCACCTACAGCAGATGACACAGGAACAGATCCAGGCAGGTTTTGAATATCTCCAGAGAGGGAGACTCCACAACCCCCCAGGTCAGTCTGTTTCAGGGTTCTGTCACCCCCACAGCAAAAAATTCCTCATGTTTATATGTTCTGTTACTGGTTGCCTGGGAGAAGTGACCAACCCCACCTGGCTACAACCTCCCTTCAGGTAGTTGTAGAGAGCAATAAGGTCTCCTCTGAGCTTCCTCTTCTCCAGGTTTCCAGGTTCCTTCCAACCCCTATCATTTTGTGTTTCATTTACAGGACATTAGTTTTGTCGTGGGATTAAATCACTGATGAAATTTTGCTTTTTGCCTTCTCATGATAATGCATCTGCTTTAGGCCTCTCATCTTCAGGCAGGTAAGCAGATCTTATTACACTTGATAGATGGTTATAAAGCAGTGCACTCAAAAATGGCACAATTTATCAGGAATTCCTTCCCTAGAAATCCTCAAAATATCCACAAAAGAAAAAAAAAATACAAAACCAAACATCATCTTACTGAGTAGAGGTTCATTATTGGGAAATGGAATAGCACCCTGGGTTTGTTCTGAAGTCTCTAGAGCTTCTGTTTCCAAAGGACATAACTGAATCAAATCTTTATTTGGCACCTGAAAGAGCAGCAGTAGTAAAAGGGACAGAATTAAATTCTTGGTTCAGTCAGGATGATTACATTACAGAAACATTATACATTGCTCTCAAAGTATTAAGAGCTAAGCAGAGTAAATCAAAACCACAATTCCACAGGCAGATCTCCTGCACTTAAAAATAATTCATTTTGTAAGTTTGCATGGCATTTGACTTGGCTTCAATAATAGCTGTTACTTATCACAGAATAGAATCATAGAATCGGTCAGGGTTGGAAGGGACCACAAGGATCATCCCCCCTGCCATGGGGGAGGCTCCCTGTGTGGAGCCTCATCCAGTCTGGCCTTAAACACCTCCAGGGATGGGGCTTCGACCACCTCCCTGGGCAACTGTTCCACATGTCTGTCAAAAGGAAAGGTACTTCTCAGTGATTGCATCTGCTTTACTGAGGGTCTAATGAGGGGGCAGCAAATAAATCCAGCACAAAAAACCTGCACTGTCATATACTTTTCACATCTGGTAGCATAAACTACAAATTCCCAATGACATCACATTTCCCAATGTTGACATATGCTAGCTAGAAGATAAAAAATAATGACCCTCATACCTCCCATGTTCTATATGCATTCTAAACCTGTCTCTCTTCTATTACTTTGCATCTTAGCATAATGATAAAAAAACAAAGTTTTAAATTACTTTTTGCACTTCACAAAAAAGAGGTTAGCAACAATAAAGGTGAAAGTCACAGTAACTCAAACATTTCCACCTTCCCAAACCCCTGTGTTTCATGCAATTCAGCAGGACAGATTTCTTCAGCTGCATGACTTGTGTATGTTCTGCTAGGAAATTAATAAAGCCGAAATGCTTTACCAAAGCATTTTAGGAACAAATGGGATACCAAAGCACAGAATAAACCAAAAGAAAAGCCTTCAATTAATACAGTTAAGTTACCCTTATGATGAGATGCTGCATGACTTAGAGTTCAGCATATACAAGTCAACCATCTCTTAGGGAGGAAGACCTGCAGCAAGGCAGGGGACAACTGATCATGAAAAAAAGCAAGGAAACCAAACCAATCCTTACTACAGAACAGTGGAGTCTCAGGAAATAAAAACTGCAATGGGATGGTAAAACCCTCTTTAAATGGGAAGAAGTTTACATTCAAAGAAGTGCTGATGGGGAAGCAAATGTCCATTCATATAGCTTAAAATATAGAACAGACAATATGCTTAGGTAAACAGTATGTTATTTATTCCAATAAATATGACAGTTACAGTTTGTGGTGGTGCCAGCACTAAGAGATTAGCAAAAGGGCATATTCTAGCCACTGAAACAGTTTCAAAGTAAAATCTTCAAACACTTCAGAACTGAATATACAAAGCATGGGTTTTTAAAGAGGTTTTAAAGAACACTAAGCCTAAAAGTATGAGAAAAAAAAATAAAAAAGAACTGGTATTTTATTTAGGTTGTCAAATGAGTGGAAATTCTTTATCTCTCTGATGGATATTGAGCAAAAGTTTTAATACAATTCCAGATGAAGAAGAGTCCTCATCACATGAATCACATTCCTATTTAGCATAATTGCAAAGCTTCAGCAGAGATCCTCATAACTGAGTGGAGACTGGAGTCCTCTCAGCCATGGTATTGAATAGCCCCTTAAGGCTTGCAATGATGCCCCTCTAAGTGAGGTTGCAACTTGTGCTGCTGTCACACCTCTCAAAAGGTAGCTGACAATACCTGAGATGTTCTTTCACAAAAACACAAAAGTCAGACTAATGTGGTTCAAACACAGGCTCTGAGTTATCTGACATTAACCTTTTACTTGAAGATTTTGACAGGCAGAGACATACTCACATTGCTGCAGTTTATAGTTAAAGCTGGAGAAGGTGACTTTCTCAAGAGATGGGATGGACTTAACTCCTCAGATGGTGAAGAATGCAACCTAAAATAGTATATGTTTAATTGATTTACTGAGTCACATTGATCATAACCTGAAAAACAGCTTGTGTTGTAGGACCCACCAGGTCCCTGTCACAAAGCATGCACCACCTAATCTGAGGAGATGTTGTCTTAATTCTCCTGCTCCAAGTTCTCCTACCAGAAAAAGCATCAGAGATCAATAAAAGCCACGGGCCGTAATTCCTTGAGCACATTTTTAGTTTTCTGTTGAATCACCAGCACTGCAAGGCCAAAGAGTAACAGGTTTCAGAACTAAGCACACTGGGACAAACAGCTACATTTCAAATACATACAGAACACACACAACATAAGGAAGCTCTGATAAATGGTGCAGGGAAAGAGTACAGCCTTTTAGTGCTCCCTGCACTGTTATTTTATCTGGTTTTCCCATATGGTCATATAATTATAACTGAAAACAAAGACTGCTTGTTTATTACTGGAATTCTTTGAGATGCTCTTCCTCCCTCACCAAGCATGCCAGGTATGAAACTAACAGTGAAAATGTCATAACCAGGTTTCTTTGGACAGCTTGCTCCCATGTCCCCTTGCTCTTCCTGACTCCCAAAGAACAATGCTACAGAAGAACTGAGTCACTTTGGATGCTTTCCAACACTGCCTCAGATCCAGAATGTGATAAGGAATTGGAGGAAAGATAGAAACTGGGTGAATAAATGGCCTATATTCAGTAAGTTGAGTTATTTGCAAGGAATAGTAGTTCCTTGCATTCCAATAGCCAATGCACCATTTGATAAGCAGTACTGCCAGATCTAAAAGCCAGGACAGAAACTCCAGTTTGAACAGGTTTACGAAATTGCTGTAACTGTAATGATCATTCACTGAATCACAGATTTGTCTATTCGAATGGGACCTCCAAAAGTCATCTAGTCCAACCCCTCTGCAGTCAGCAGGGACATCCTCAACTAGATCAGGTTGCCCAGAGCCCTATTGAGCCTCACTTTGAGTATCTCCAGGGCTGAGGCCACAACCTGGGCAACCTGTTCCAGTGTTCCACTACCCTCATGATAAAGAACTTGCTCTTAACATCCAATCTAAATCTACTCTTCTCTAGATTGATACCATTGCCCCTTATACTGTCACTGCAGGCCTCTGTAAACATTCTGTGCCTATCCTTCTTCTAGGCCCCTTTCAGGTACTGGAAGGTGGCTATTAAGTTGCTATTAGGTCTTCATTGGAAGCTAATACAATTCAGAGATGCTTGCAAAAAGAGCTGCAGGCACAAACCTGAAAAAAAACCAAAACCAAAAAACAGATGGGTGATGCCTGATGCACAGCTTTAGAACCACCTGTCTCATACCGATATAAAAAAAAAAAATTGAAGAGAGCAGATTCAGGTAGTAAATTGCACTCAGCATTTGTAGCCACAAAGGTTGTTGTAGCCTCTGTTTATCACTCTTCTCTCTAATTTTGATTGCCTCAGAGTGTGTGCAAGATAGTAAACTATAGTCAATACAAAAGAAAAATGAAGAAAGAGAATGAAGTTCTACTCCTGGGCTGGAAAGAAATACTAGCGTTGGTCTCAGCAGCCATTCTGGAGAAGTGAACTACCTCTGGGTGCAAGCAACTGCATCCAGACATCTCCAGAAACACCTGGTTCTTACTGATGAGGCCTTCAACAGTCAATGCTATCTGTGACCACCTCTTGTTGATTTCCCTCCAAGACACAGGGCAGTAGGACAACATGATGCCACATACCCCAGTTACACAGCACAACTGCTCCCTACCATAGACTGCCCTTCCTTTGGGTACAGAGTTTACTTTATTCTGCATGACTTCACGCATCATGCTCTCTTTTACCTGCAGAACAATTTCTTGTGCTATTAGTCTCGAGCACAAGTTTATTTCTCGGTTCCTGGTGTTCACAGACAGCTCAGACCACTGCAACAAGCACACCTGGCACAAGACCAAAATGGCTCAGATCGCTGTGGCTGCTGAAGCTGGCAAGCAAAATACTTTTTCTTGTAAAATCTTATGCTGAGAAATAAGATGACTGTTCCCAAAGAAAGAAACATAAGCACAGAATCATAGAATGGTTTAGGTTGGAAGGGACCTTAAAGATCATCTAGTTCTAACCCCCCACCTTAGGCAGGGACACCTCCCACTAGAAAAGGTCACTCAAAGCCTCATCCAACCTGGCTTTGAACATCTCCAGGGAGGAAGCATCCACAACCTCCCTGGGCAACCTGTGCCAGAGTCTCATGACCCTCACTGTAAAGAACTTCTTCTTAAGATTCAGTTTAAATCTCCCCTCTGCCAGCTTAAACCCATTGCCCCTCATCCCATCATTACAAGACCTTGTAAATAGCCTCTCCCCAGCCCTCCTGTAGGCCTCCTTCTTGTAATTAAACAAAACAGGATGCGAACAGAAGTGGGAAAAACATTAAGTTCTATCAATGATCTGAAGAAGAAGACTGTCTGCTGCAGTTTCCTGATGCATGTGCTCTTCACTCCCAGCACTTCCACAAACACTTGGTCTGGAAAGTCATTCTTGGAATCCAGACCTTGTAGGTCTTTATTTCTCCTATTAGCCCTGCTCTTAAATTAGGAGCAAGTCTGAACGATCACTGTGATCTTTCTGAAAAGATGGTTTTGGTAAATGGAAGAGGTAAATATCCTGCTACCTTAAACTGCCACTGTGTAAAGGGGTAAAGCCATGCTTACACAACAAAAATCAAGGTATCTATGAAATGAGTTCATGATGGGCACAGAGATACTTTTAGTACTATGGAAACTGAACTTTTTAGTAAATAAGAACAGTTTCTCTAAGGTCTGTAATGGTTGAAGGGACTAGAGAGCATGACTTATGAGAGCAGCTGAGCGTACTAAGTTTGTTTAGCTTAGAGAAGAGGAGAATGAGAGGCAATGTCATTGCTGCCTACAACTTCCTTATGAAGGAGGTGCTGATGTCTTCTCTCTATGTGGGGAATGGCTTGAAGTTGCAGCAGGAGAAGATAGCAGGAAAAAAGTCTTCATTGAGAGGATGGCTAGGCAGTGGAACAAGCTCCACAGTGGTCAGGACCCCAAGTCTGTCAGTGTCCAGAAGTGTCTGGACAGAAGTCTTTGATACGTGGTTTGAGGCTGCCCCATGATGACACAGAAGCAGAACCTTACTATTCTCACAGGTACCTTCCAACTCAGGATATTTTATGATACAAAACTATTTTTTATACCTTCACCATCGTTGTCAGAACTGGTGTGCTTCTGGAATATTTAATATTACTTTGCCTTCAGGTGAAATTGAAAAAAGTGCCATTGGAAAGAAGTACATGGGACCTTGGAACACACTGCTCTGTGGGCATAAAAACTGCTTGGACATTCCTTCGCCTGCAACTGACATGTAAGATCTAATGTTTGAGGACAGCTAAGACTTGGATAACTTCTCCCGTGCTGATGAGTACCATTATCCTAAATGTCACCTTTATGAAAATGATTAGACCTTCTGATGAAGCCTTAATTCATGGAACATTGTGACTGCAAACAGATTTCTGTGCACACACATCTCAAAGTCCTGGAATTAGGGGGCTCAGAGACTTTCTTTAAAAATCACAGAACCTTAGAGGGTGAAAGGGACCTTCAGAGATCGAGCCCAACATCCGTGCCAAGGCAGAGTCCCCTAGGGTAGTTCACACAGGAACACATCCAGGCAGGTTTGGAAAGTCTCCAGAGTAGGAGGCTCCACAACCTCTCTGGGCAGCCTGTTCCAGGGCTCTGTCACCCTCACTGTAAAGAAGTTTCTCCTCACGTTGACCTGAAACCTTCTATGTTCCAGTTCATAGCTGTTGTTCCTCCTCTTATTGCTGATGATCAGCAAAAAGAGCTTGGCCGCCTCCACTTGACACTCACCCCTCAGATATTTGTACACATAGATCACATCTCCTCTCAGTCTTCTCCAGACTAAACAGCCTCAGGTTTCCCAGTCTCTCTTTTTAGAAGAGATGCTTAAGTCCCCACCCACTCATCCTTGTGGCTCTCCACTGGTCTCTTTACAGCAGGTCTCTGTCTTTCTGGAACTGGGGAGCTCAAAATTGGACACAGTATTCCAGATGTGGTCTCACTAGGGAAGAGTAGGTGGGGAAAAGAATCTCCCTAGACCTGAACAACAAATGCTGACACAGTGCAAACTGACATACAGTAATAACCACTCTCTCTATAGCAAGTCCAGCACTGCTGTGGATGCACAACACGAAAACCACTTCAGGATATCTTCACATGAAAATTATGTTTATTCCTTTCAGATTCCTTTGCCATGCTGTGTACCTCATAAACTAGTTAGTTTTAAATGGCTTTAGTAATTTGAATCTTGTATGGATTTCCATTTGGAATTGCACCAAGTGGTTGTTTTAATCTATAGCAGGATACTGGGATGGAATTGTGCTTTCACTTGAGACTACGTTCAGGTTAATCAGAAAAGGGACAATATGGGACAGTGCTCCACTGCAGATTCTTTCAAGAGAAGTTTTCCTATCAGAAAAATACAAACACTAATCACAGACAACTGATTTTTCATTCCTGAATGGTTTATCTACCCCTTTCAACATCATGTGAAGAAGCTGTAGTAGAAGAAGCAGTAACACTTCAGAAGTTATAGCTGTTTCATACCTCTAGCAACAAAAGGAAATTGCATGCCTAGAACAAAACTATTTGTCAATACCAGTGATGTGTTTTGCCATGCATGAGACTAACATCAGGTTATAACTGCTATCTCGTAATGCCACTGGCTCAACCTAAAAAATCTTTAATACATGTAACAGAGTAAAAATGAAACTTGAATAATCCTCACAATCGTGTATAACTCTCCTATTGTTTTACTGAAAAGTGTAATGAATGATAGTAAGCATTTATTACCTTTGTAATTCTAGTATTTCATTTGCAATTTCAGTTCCTATACTTCCAGCACCAAGAACTGTTCCAGAGGACATTCCAGGTACGCTTACTAAAGACTGCTTTACAGCATCTATAGTTAAAAACAAAAGAAAACAAAATAAAACCTTAAGTTTGTAGCAGTTTCATTACACAGCAAGGAAAAACAAACAAACAAAAAATCAACTCAAGGACTGATTTTAAAGCATTTTTTTTGGGTTCTGTATCTCATTTCTAGAACTTATATTCCTTAAAACAATAACTCACGAGGGAGGGTGGTGTAAACCCCATCTGAAATATAAAGTCAAGTGTGCAATACATGTGAAGATTGCTGATTTCCAGTAGTGAAAACAGCTCCAGCCTCTCTTACAGACAATGCAAAAGACATGAGGAAAAGAAATTTCCTTGGATTTTTTCAAACCTAAATTAATGATATTGAAAATATAATTATAGCAAGACTATCAAACAACATGTGGAAACCATAATCTGTCTGCGGCAGAAAAACAGTACCAAAGTATAGATAACTGTTGGTATTCCCCTATATTCTAGGGGTAAACTCACACACTACAATTGCATTTATTCAGAAAACCAGGCAACATATGAAAATTCTCCCTATAGCAGAGCCTGCAACAAGGAAAAGAAATGCTCTAAGCCCTTCTAGTTACAGTGACTGAATGATATCAGTTGGGATGCTCTAACTAGAAACTGTCACCAGAATCAGTTTTACAAACAAAGCAATCCTTTCTTGCACTACAATCTAGGAAAAAAAAAAGAAACCACCACCCTGGATTGAATAAAACTAAAATTGTAGTGATTGATCAGGACATACACTTATGGTAGCTGTAAGAAGAAACACTTACCTTCTGCAGGCTGGGAACTGTAGAGGACCTGTTCTTCAGCTGACTCATTATGACCTCTGATATTTAAATACATTAAAAAAACAAAACAAAAAAAATCAGCAAGGTTTTCAAAAGACAAGCCCCATCAAATTCATGTTTTATTTCAATAATATTTTAAACAGTAAAAACTAACATCCTCAAAGTAGTAAAAAAAAAAGGTCAATGGAAAGTCATGTTCAATCTTTCGTAGTGTTTGTGAAGCACTGGGTGAAATACTAATTTCTACTTATTCTCCAAATAAAAGAGAAAGGCCAATAGAGGTGTTTATGTTCTGTGACAAGAGAACAAGGTTGCCATTTTTACTGCTAGGAGGGAGACCAGTTAACCAGAAACAACTGCTACAAGGACAGGTTAGCTAACTTCTGCTAGCAGCTGCTGCCTACCTTCCCTCCTCCAGACAGCTGCAGATGCTTAGGTCTCCAGGGGAGAGAAAAGTGGCCTTTGTTGTTGGGCAGCAACAGCTGCTGCCCAATTGTTTGTCTGCCTTCTCACAGAAAGAGGACACAGGTAAAATATGTGGGTGATGTTGACTTTTAAGATATGAACCAAGTCTAGAATGGGTAAAAGGCCCCCTTGACAGCCTGGTTTAATAGAAACAGTATCCCCTTCATTCCCACCTCAAACCCCAATCATTATCAAAGATCCTCAGTATCACTGGAACAATTGAAGTTATGGCTCCATTGTAAGGACAGAAAATGAAAAATAATGAAAAAGAGGAAAAGAAGAATTCAACACAGACATTCGCTGTTTCACAGGCTCCTCCCTTGCAGTCAGTTTGGAGAGCATCTTTTTGTCCTACCATGCACTTCTACAGTCTTTCAGCTATGCTTCTCCACATTCTGACAGATGGTAGGTAGGGCAGCACTCAAAATTAGGTCAGCTGGCACAGGCTGTCTTGTAAAGCTCGGAAAGAAAAGCAGAACTAACTTTGCATTTCCATTTCTTCATAGCTACATTTCTTAAAAGATCCTTTCCTTGTTCCTTTAATAAAAGAGACTCACATTTTTTTTTTTCCCTATGAAGAAACAGCACAGTTTTCAGAATCACAGGATCCCAGGATATTAGGGGTTGGAAGTGACCTCCACAGATCGAGTCCAACGCCCCTGCCAGAGTGGGGCCACAGAATCTAGCACAGGTCACACAGGAACGCATCCAGACAGGGCTTGAAAGTCTCCAAAGGGACTCCATAACCTCTCTGGGTAGCCTGTTCCAGTGCTCCATGACCCTTACAGTAAAGAAGTGCTTCCTCATGTTGAGGTGGAACTTCCTGTGCTGTAGTTTATACCCATATAGTCAAAGCCTGAAATAAAAGTAACTGGTAAATGCAAAACAAAGTTTTTCCAGTTTACTCAACCACTTTTTGTGCAGTGTTGATACTTTCTAGTCTTGTCTTCCTTCTTAAATAGGTTGTTTTCTATTAATGTTAACTGTAATTCAGATAAAAAAAAATACTGTACTATTACTTACAATACCACAGTGTTGTTTGAGACAATGTATTCCAGTTCTTTGGTCCATGGATTCATAAAACTAAACCACTGGCTCTTCAATGTAATGAAAGTCCCATCTTTTGCTCTAAATTTGTAGGAATTTGTAAAGACTTTTTCTTTATTCTGCAACACTAGATAAGAAAGGGAAGTTGTAACCACCATATTTACACTTCAAAAGCTAAAATTAAAAAGAAAAATAAAAATTCATGTTTTATAGCATCATAAAAGCAAAACATTTTTGATGGCCAAAAAGATAAATCAAATACCTTAATGACTGACAGGACAGAATTGCAGAATTAATCAGGCTGGAAAAGACCTTCAAGATCATTGAGTTCAACCTATCACCTAACACCTTCTAATTAACTAAACCATGACACCAAGTGCCTCATCCAGTCTCCTTTTAAACACTTCCAGGGATGGTGACCTCACCACCTCCCTGGGCAGCCCATTCCAATGCCAATCACTCTTTCTGTGAAGAACTTCTTTCTAACATCCAGCCTAAACCTGCCCTGGCACAGCTTAAGGCTGGGTCCTCTTGTTCTGTCCCTGCTTGCCTGGGAGAAGAGACCAACCCCCACCTGGCTACAACCTCCCTTCAAGTAGATAGAGAGAGCAATGAGGTCTATCCTGAGCCTCCTCTTCTGCAGGCTGCACATCCCCAGCTCCCTCAGCCTCTCCTCACAGGGCTGTGCTCCAGGCCCCTCACCAGCCTTGGTGCCCTTCTCTGGTCACATTCAAGTACCTCAACATCTTCCTTAAATTGAGGAGCCCAGAACTGGACACAATACTCAACCAGTGCTGAGTACAGGGGCAGAAAGACTTCCCTGGTCCTGCTGGCCACACTGCTCCTGATCCAGGCCAGGATGCCATTGGCCTCCTTGGACTCACATTAAAATGAATCTATAGCTTCAGCAATGTTTCAAATCTTAAATTAACCCCCTGGTATAAAGTTTCTGCAGACCGCTAAGCAGTGACACTGCTGACCTGGTGAACCTTTATAATCAGAGTCTTTAATTATATGATTTAGGCACACTTGCTCTTTAGGGTTCCTTCCTCATAAGGCTTAAGGCAGAGGGTTGAAAGAAACATTGACAACGAAACCTTGCAATTAAACAATTTAACCTTACAATTAAAGCACTGTACCAGGATGCAAGATAACAGAAGTTTCTCTCTGCTTCTGTTACAAGCATCCTGTGGGCATCCCTTACTGCAGATGCAGAAATGAACAACGCTGAGGTTTAGTTTTATTTTCTCTCTGCTGTCGATTTTTCCATTTGCAGTGTTTTCACACAGCAGTTACACATAGTTGTAACGCAGTCTAGCGGGACCAATTATTTCATACCTTCTTTATGTTTTTCAGCTAGATGATTGTGATCATCTTGATGGCAGTACTCGTAACAAGAAGTTCCTAGAAGCTCTTGTGGCAGGTACCCTAAAATGGCTGTTGCACTGTTAGAAATAAAAACATGAACTACAGCGGATTCAAGCAATCGCAAAGCTCAGTATCAAATAAACAGAAAATTAATATTTATAAGGAAAGAGATGCTTGTGTTTATGTTTGAGAAAAAGATGCAGCATTAGTATAGCTCTAAAAAAACAGGAAATGCTCCTTGCTGCAAGGAATGGCAACTCAAAAGGGAAAAACAACAGTGTTTAAATGTTCAAACCATGCACAGAGGCTAAGTGCTTATGATCATAAGGTCTTCCTGTCTGCCAGTCAAGGGGCACTGGTCACATAAAGAGCCATTAAAAATCTCAGTCATTGAATTTTGCTCTGTCACTTTCAGGAATAGGTTTAAACTTACTTCTTGATGGAAGATAAGACAGATGAAAGCAACTGAAAGCTCCCAGTGATGACAATGAAATTTAAAAGACAAAGTGCTAACTTGGTCTCTATAATGAATGAAACCTTTGCTTTGGAAACTTCAGGAAAACGGGAGCTCAGCTTTTACTTCTAATAAAATAATTTGGCACTTTGTTTAGATAATAGCAAATTTGCTCCAAATACTTAAGATTTTCAGAAGTTCTACTGTTTTGGTTAAGTGTTTATCACTTATGTTCTATGCATTGCATCTAACTTGAGACATTTCTTTACGAGCAACTACATGAGTGCATAGTATGGTGCATTTTCACCTTGTCCCAGTGAACAATACACTCACTTTTGCACATTACATGCAAAAATCCAGAGAGTCAGAATGAACTGCATACAGCATCTAGGAATTGTTAACCTGCTTGAGAAAAAAGAATCACCGTTCTGACAGGACAGAAATTATTATTAAACTAATGGTGTAATTTTAATTTTCTCTTCAGTAAAGAACGAAACGCTTACCGCTGATCTACATAAACAAATTTTCCATCCATGGCAAACCGTGTAACAAATTCTGTTGCTTTCACTTTTATGTCTCCACTCTTTTGTGGAACAATGTAAGGGTGTAACCTCCCAATTGCAACAAGACAGTTAAAGTTACTACTGTCCTTTTCTACATCATTTTCCTCTTCTACTCCCACCTCATTAGGAGGCCAGTTCTTCAAATACCCAGTACAGTGAATGGTACAGTATTTCCTGTGATCTAATAAAAAGAAATAAGCAGCAGTTAAAGTTCAAAAAGTAAACTGAATGACTTGTTTGCCCTGAGACCAACAACCATATTTTTCATTCTTACCTACAACAATGTTACAAGGATATTGATAATTTTACAGGCTGTTTTTTAATTCATTTTGTCCTACTTTGTGTCAGCTTACCCGGGAGAGCGCTTCTAACCCTATGCAAGATTTAGGAAGGTAAGTTATAGGTGTTGGCAGTTCGAAAATAAAAAGCCAATCAATGGTCCAGTAACCCAGGGATCACTATATGTTCGCATATATATTGTCATATATTGTATATATTGTAAATTATTGTAAATTGTATATATTGTAAATTAAACTGGAGACATGCTCTGTAGCTTCTAAATTAATTTAATTCTTGTGAACATGACAATCTTAACATATGCTTTCTACAACTGCTAGAAGAATCGGTTGAGAGAACAAGCCAACCCAAGCCAGCTTAGTTTTTTTGGGGTTTACTTGAGGCCTCTGAATTTCTCTCACACATATTTTTAAAACCTTATATTTCAGTATACACTGTCATTGATTCCTACAGCTGGTAGACTTGTTGATGGTGTTTGTATATAAATATGCCAACACCCTGGGATGCATCAAGGCATAGAGATGACATTATTGTGTCTTGCAGTTACTATCCACCTTTCAAAAAACTGCCCAAATACTCTTTTCCTCTGTATTCTGAACAAATTATGCTTTATAGGATTTGATTTTCTAGCAACTACAGAAAACAGGTATCAACTCTGTAGAATGAAAAAAATTATTTAACCAACTGTGACTTTTGTCACAGTTTCTCAAACTGCTAAGGCTCATTCCCTCAACAGTGTTTTCCTAAGAAACATCCATATAAGTTAAATCCTTATCTCACTAAATTATTTGGCACATCAAAGGAGATTGAATTCTATTTTCTTACAGTTATCAACTCTTCTAAAGATTTACTGTTATATGGTATCTCTCAACAATAACAGGTTACCCTGAAAAAAAGAGAGTAGGATGATGTTTTTTCAGGATCAGTTTCAGCACACCTTTGCAATAAAAAACAAAACAAAACCCAAACAAACAAAAAGAAATAATGCTTAGGTATTAAACGGAAGCTGGAAATGACATTTTATGAAGAGCCATTCATAGAATGGTTAGGTTGGAAGGGACCTCAAAGATCACCCAGTTCCAACCCCCTGCCATAGGCAGGGACATCTCCCACTAGAACAGGTAGCTCAAGGCCTCATCCAACCTGGCCTTGAACACCTCCAGGGAGGAAGCAGCCACAATCTCCCTGAGCAATCCATGCCAGTGTCTCGCCACCTCACTGTCAAGAGCTTCTTCCTAACATCCAGTTTAAAATCTCCCCTCATCCTGTCATTACGAGACCTTGAATGCCTTGAAGCATTTACATAGGCATTACCAGAAGTTTCATTCTTTTGATCTGCTCCAGTGCTTTCAAAGAATTTCTGTGAGACTTCTAAAATTTTACTCCAACAAACTATGTGCCCCTAAAAAACAGTCACTGTAATTTGGGTGGATTCCTACCTCCTTTTTTTCCAGGAGTGAACAGAGAGGATAAAAGGTGCAGTTAGAGTGTTTCACGATGTGTGCCTCTTGTACTCTCTGAAGGCAGTGACAGCTACACGAGTCACATTACTGACTCAGAACTTTAAATACATTGAGTTTCAAACCAGAAATCCCCCAATTCATCTCCACTGTTTCAATACCTTTCTTCTTTGGGTTGGGCAAGCACTCCTTCTCTTCTTTGACTGTGTTCCTACTACATTTTATCCGACAGAAGAAGGAACGTCGAGCACCAGAATTCAGTCGAGCTGGTCCAGCTTGAAAATCTGTGTGTACTTGCAAGCCAGCTTACAAAAATTTAGTAAAGTAGTTAAAAATCAAAAACCCAGTAATAAAAGTTCAGAATACAAGGCCTTTTCTTCATTATTTTTTGCTGCAGTACATTCTCCTTACTGTTTAGTTGCCTAAATTTTGTCCTTCTAATTAGAAAGAATCTAATAACTTAAATAGGGCAAAGAAAACATGACTGTCACACAGATTCCGAAGCTAAAAAGAACTACCAGACTACTTTCAAACTTTTCTGGATATTTTGAACAGTTATTTTAATAAATATTCTTTACAAAACTTTAAACTTCTATTGGGTACAAGGGAGAACTGCACAAATGCTTATAAAAGCCAGCTAGAAAACAGTCATTAGCTTGCACAGTACATAATGTTTTCCATATTAGAAATAACTGTAAATGAAAGGAGAGTTGGTTAAATTAGGATTGACACTTAGCATTTTCAGAGAAGACAGTGATTCTTGGTATTGAAGTATTTTATTCCATGTTCGACTACATCAGGTCTTTTGTATTGACAAGATCTATCAAATACAAGAAAAAAAAGTAGTGTGCCTGGTAGGAAGAATGTCAGACCACATCTTGGTAAAACAATGCAAACTGCAGTCAATTCTTACTATCTAAAATAAATAATTTTCTTTTCTGAGCTAGCTTTTAAACTGTAAGTGCACTTTCAGCAGATGAGAAGCATTCAAATGTTTGCCTCAAAAAACTATGCCTCAAATCCATACACCTATGCACATATGAACATGTCCTGCATAATAACTAGATTTAATAATATGTCTAAAAAAAACCAAAAACACAAAGAACACATTCAAATCTAACTTACTTTTCCCATCTATGAGCTTCTCCCTAGGAGAGATATCCGAAGAAGAAAGTTGCTCCTTCACTTTTGCAACATCCTTTGGATGCAAGTAATCAAACAAACTTTGTCCAGTTAGACTGGCCTGTTTAAAAAGAACCACCACAAAAAAAACCCAAAGAAATAAGAACCACACCTTTTTAGAACAGCACACCACAAATATCACTTATATCAGAAAAGCAACTTTCTGTGCCTCTTTGAAAAAGAGCAGATTTACTTGGATATTAAAAAAGGGTTCTGCAAAGCAATGTTGTATTGATGTACATAACATGATCCCTGATATTAGCCAAAGAAGGTTACACACAAAGTAGCTCTACTCACACATTACTGGAAGCAGGGGGGGGAGAGGAGTTAGGTAAGGAAATAGGAATATTCAGAATATCTAATGACTCTGAGCTCTAATCTGGTTGCACAAAGCCAGAAGCTGCCTGGAAGCAGGGGTTAGCTCACTTCAGCAATCCTTACTAGGGCATATTTACAGGAATCTCTCTAGCTGGGACTTGTTCAGTGTGCTGCTGATTCAGATTATCTGGTCTGCTGCACTACTGTAGGCAGGACTACCTTTGAAACAGGAAGGAATTCTTGCAGATGTGGGCTAGTTTGGGTTTGTTTTTTTTTTCCATTGCTTACCTTCACCACAGCAGACCACATCAGTGGGGAGAAAGGAGCTATTTTGACAAGCAGCATTAGCATTCTAGATTCAAATTGGAACTCATTTTTGACCCAAGCCACTTGTGCTTTTCCAACAAGCCAGAGTCAGAAACGGGTTTACTGAAAAGCTTGTAAGAAAGCAGCATAAACATGCAGCCTCTTTCATTTGCCCAGTCTCCACCTAACCCTAATGAAGATAGAAAAAAGCCGAGTGCCACTGAGAAAGACCAGTAGTGGCCACATCAAAATACAGGGCTGAAACAAATGGATTTGGCTGCAGGATGAGATTCATAACCTAGAACTGTTCCGAAATAATATCATGGAGAACTTGCTGTCCACCAGGACTCCAAGATCTTTCTCCATGGAGCTGCTTTCCAGCAGGGTAGATAGTTATTGTGGGTGAGGTGTATGTATGTAGGTGCACCTGAGAGTAAAAACATTACCAAGAAAGCTTTAATTAACTTCCACGGCTGAACTACCAATTTTCACTGGCCTAAAACCCCAAACAAACAAACACCACCACCCCAAAAAAAAACCAAAAAACAAACAAAAAAACCCCCAACCCACTAAACGAAGCACCCAAAAATCACCATTTAAAAGAAAGTACTTTGGAGGGAAAAATCAGAACATCTTCGAATTATCCCTTCCTTTTAGACTTGCAATTTTCTTAAGCATGACTAACTGAAATCTGATTGGGAAAACTGACTGTACTTCCAAATACTTCATACCAGGATATTCAGCCTTACTCTTAATGAAATCACAGAAATCCCAAGAAATAATACACAAGGATGCCTTTTAGTAATGTGGAATGTCAAAGTTTAAAAACTTCTACATACAAAGTAGGAGTAAACCAAGGAACTCAGTCATACCTACCTGATCATAATTCAGTATTTTACAAACTGATTCCGAGACAAACAAAATTTTTCCTCTGTTGCATCCAACCACAAACAAGAATCCATCTGCAGCCTGAAAATACAAAGATATTGGCTTTAAAAACATATATATAAACTATACTATGAAATATTGATGACTACAGGGAAGCACACATTTAAACCTAATTTTTTTTAAAGAGTAAACAAGTTATTAATCACACCAAAAAGCATTTAAGATTGCAAGGACCAAATCAGACTTTCAGTGACAGACAGATAAACACATCTTTGGAAAAAGAGGTGACCAGCTACAAAACAGCTTAACTTGGGAGTCATCTTACAGACCTTGGCAAAGTCTGTTACTGCAGCAAAGGAAAATAGTTGCAAATAAGAAAGGGTAAAGGTGCATGGGTATACCATGAAGTGAAAAACCAAAGAGAAATATTTTTTCAAGGTTTTTTTTT
>VWYK01051206.1:0-17491 GCA_013399775.1 Semnornis frantzii | reverse complement strand
ACTCTCTCAGCCTGTCCTCCTCTTCATTAGGAGCATTTATTCTGCACTGAGTAAAAGCTGTCCAACACATGGACAGGGAGATGGTTGAGTCACCAAACCTGTGTGTGTTTAAGAGTGATTTGGATGTGGTGCTTAGGGATGTGGTTTAAGGCGACTCTTGTAGAGTAGGGTTCTAGGTTGGACTTGTTGATCCTGAGGGGATTTGGCAACCTGCATGTGTCTGTGATTCTGCAAACACATTGTTTTTTTCTGTTTAAGTATCTACTCAGGGCATCAAGTCTAAAATTTGATTAAAATAATTAAAGAGTCATAAAGCCTATTATTGTTATTGCAGCTTGTCAACCTATTATACAAACTATATTTCAGTAAGTTCCCCTGGAACAGGTTGCTCAGGGAGGTTGAGGCTGCTCCCTCCCTGGAGGTGTTCAAGGCCAGGTTGGAGGAGGCCTTGAGTGACCTGTACTAGTGGGAGGTGTTCCTGCACATGGCAGGGGGTTGGAACTGGATGATCCTTGAGGTCCCTTCCAACCTAAACCATTCTATGATTCTATGAAACTTCTCCCAGGAAGTAGCTTCTATCAGCTCTACCAAGAGAAACTTCTGCTCGTGAGATTGTAGCATGGCTCAGTATCTTCTAGTGCCCCTTTTTGCTTCAGAAAGGCCTTTTGCTCATGAAATTCAGCCTTTAGGTGCACTGTACCTAACACAACTTAAAAACTCTCTTTGGCTGTCACCATTGTTCTTAGTAGACTGAGAGCCCTGAGGTTGTTTAGGCTGGAGAAGGGAAGGCTGAGAAAGGGTCTTGTCAATGTCTATAAATATTTGGGGAGTGGGTGTCAAGGATGGGGGTACAGGTTCTTTTCAGTGGCACCTGGTAACAGGACAACGAATGATGGATATAAGCTGGAACACAGGAAGTTCCACCTCATCATGAGGAGAAATTTTACTGTGAGGGTGATAGAGTCCTGGAACAGGCTGCCTAGAGAGATTGTGGAGTCTCCTCCTCTGGAGACTTTCAAAGCCAACCTGGATGTGTTCCAGTGTGGCCTGGCCTTGGTGATCCTGCTTTGGCAGGGGGGGTTGGATCCAGTGATATCTGAAGGGCTCTTCCATCCCCTAATATTCTATGAATCTGTGAATAAGGAAGGGTACTTCTTTCTATGCTGGGGAAAAACCTGTGACTACAAGCAAACAGGATATAATACAGGAAACAACAGTTTTGCTCCACTGAGTATTCTAAAGTTGGCAGTCACCTTTCTAAATAAATACTGGCTTGTCAGTGATCTCTTACAAGCTAGTAAATCTCTAGTGTCTAAACCCTTCCCCTTCAAATACAAAAGCACCAGAGCTAGAGGGTTTAAAAAAAAAAAAGTCAGCAGAAATAGGGTATTTGATCTGGGTTGTTGCAGTTGGTTTATCTGGAGCTTTCCTGAAGTCCATGCACAGCAGGCAGTTTATTCTAGCAAGAGCAGCTGACAGAGTGGTTTGCGTTTGGGGCACTTTCTCCTTTCAACAGCAGTTTCTCCTTCAATTTGAATCATAACAGAATCTAGCTGTGGGTTTAGCAAAAAAAGGATTTGTTTTAATAGAAAGAACATCCCAAAGGAAAGCTCATGTCAGTGCATCTCTGATAAAGATAAATCATATATAGCCCCATACCTAATATATTTATTACAATGCAGGCTTCTCATCTAAAAATGAATGAGAAAGTATCACACAGGACAAGCTGAAAAAAAAATCTCCACCTTCCCAAGAAGATTTCTGCTGCTGTAAGGATCCAAAGTAGCTCACTAAAAAGGTGAGACAAGCACCTGCAATTGGCAGGTGAAAAGGTGACAAGGCTGTACTGCTGGGGACAAAGCCACCACTAGCAAGTGTGACTGAGTTCAGCCACCTTATGAAACTTCCCCTGTCTTCATCCTGCTCACTTGACCCGCAGCTAATGGAAAAGGACTGAAAAAAAGTCTGACAACTTCAGTTGTATAATGGCTACTCTTTAGTTTCAGGCTGGTACCTTGCTCTGACTTTCAATGATCTACTTACAGTTTAGTCATCTCCTTCCAATCCCCATTTGTAGACCTTGTGATATCAACTCTATCCTGAATGAAAACAAAACCCTATCTTCTCTTTATATAAAAGGTTTGACTACAAAGGAGGTTCCTGGCATTTAATTTCATGGGATGCAGGCCAACATATCATATCATAGAATCATAGAATGGTAAGGTTGGAAGGGACCTCAAGGATCATCTAGTTCCAAAGCCCTGCCATAGGCAGGGACACCTCCCACTAGAACAGGTCACTCAAGGCCTCCTCTAACCTGGCCTTGAACACCTCCAGGGAGGGAGCAGCCACAACCTCCCTGGGCAACCTGTGCAGTGTAAATCTTCTGCACACCTTCACACATGCTCCTCTTCACCCCTTCTCCTTCCAAAGAACAAGACAGGTAACAACATTTCTTCCACAATTCTTCATATGGTCCTTTTTCATATGAGTCTCTATCATGGCACTGTAAGGTGAGCTCACCTTTCTTATTTAAATCACAGTTTCACTTCTGTCATCAAACAAAAAGCCACAGGATAAATTTGTTAGATACTGCATTATCAGAACAGAATCTCTCTAGAGAGCCAAAAATCTCCATTTTGGTTGGTAAAGAAGGAAGTAATCTTCAGTCAAGCCAATCCTTTGGGAAGGTAAGCAGTTCTTCAAGTGCTTTTCTCATTCACATAACGAATGATTCAGAAGTTTCTGCCAGGCAGCTCCCCAGTTTTCACATGCTTGTCAGCACCTGGCAGCCGCAGCTCCAATAATTCACTTCCTTTGAGAGCTGTTAGATTTCTTTCTGATTTTGTAACACATTTTCAAAGCACAGGCAGGTAGAGCACTCTTTCCTGCCATGACTTTGTCCCCAGGTTCACAAGCTTAAGCAACTTTGAAAATTGCTGTCACAAATGCTTACCAGAAGAGGCCAAAAGCAACGACCTCGACGTAGCTTTGGCAGGAGGAAGGTAAAGAGCAGCATCATTCTCCTACCTGACATGAGTTCTTCAAACACAGGCCTGACTTCTGAATCAAGCTGAGCAGGGCAATGGTCTGGAGACCATTGCCAAGTGGTGTCCCTCAGGGGTCAGTGCTGGCAGCAGTGCTGTTTAACATCTTTGGCAGTGCCATGGACAGAGGAATCTGTGCAGCCTCAGCAAGTGTGCAGGTGGCACCAAGCTGTGTGGCACAGTTGACTTGCTAGAGGGCAGGGATCCACCCAGAGGAACCTGGACAGGCTGCAGAGCTGTGCCCAGGACAACCTCATGACATTCAACAAGGCCAAGGGTAAGGTCCTGCACCTGGGTAGGCACAATCCCAAGTACAACTCCAGGCTGGGTGGGGAATGGCTGAGAGCAGCCCTGAGGAAAAGGCCCTGGGGGTCTGGGGTGATGAAAAGCTCAACATGAGGCTGCAGTGTGAGTGCAGCCCAGACAGCAACTGTGTGCTGGGCTGCAGCAAGAGCAGTGTGGGCAGCAGGACAAGGGAGGGCATTCTGCCCCTTTGCTCTGCTCTCCTCAGACCCCACCTGCAGTCTTGAGGGACTATTGACAAGGTCTTACAATGCCAGGACAAGGGGCAATGGGTTTGAACTGGCAGAGGGGAGACTGAAATTGGATGTTAGGAAGAAGTTCTTTACAGTGAGGGTGGTGAGACACTGGCACAGGTTGTCCAGGGAGGTTGTGGCTGCTCCCTGCCTGGAGGTGTTCAAGGCCAGGTTGGACAAGTGACCTGTTCTAGTGGGAAGTGTCCCTGTCTATGGCAGGAAGTTGGAACTAGGTTGTCCTTGAGGGTTCTTCCAACCTTACCATTCTATGAATGTGAAAATTTCAAGCACCCCTGAGGTTGATTTACCAGAAGAAGGTAGGGATGAGTTCAAGGACAGAGATGTGCCCTCCAATTTACCAGCCACACAACACAAAGCTGCGTGTTTGTTACCAGAAAGACAACAGACACATTTTGGCTGACATTTGGGTTGCTTTTTACTTGTTCGTTGTTTTTGTAGTTTGTTTTTTTTAATCATTAGCCAAATATAATCACTTACTTCTGCACTGGCCAAGATTATTGATGCAGTAAATATTAGACACAGAGGAAAGCTTTTAAGAAAGTAGTAATGAGTTGCACTCATGTTTACTGTGAAGCAGTTGTTGTTGTCTGGGCTATAAGGCCCAGAAATACATATATAGGCTTCATAAAAAAATAGGTCATATTCTTACAGAAAGGTATTCATCACACAATGTTTTTAATCAAAAAAAGCACCACCTTTGGGTTTTGAAGCCATATATTGCATTACTAAGAGTAATTCCCATGGCATCCAGACCTTCTAAACCTTAAGCAAAGGTTTTTTGCGGACAAAGTATGAGAGCTTTCAGACATCAATCAACATAAGTAGTAATATTTTTTGCTATAGAATCCAAAACCTCAGAAGAATATTAAACAGCCCACGTATTCAAACTGCAATGGACTGAACAGAATCCATCATTTTAAGAATGCAGTTACACTACCACAACTTAGAGTCCTTGAACACTACAGAGCCAAGTAACCTGAAGACAAGCCAGCATAAAGCCTCCACTACATCCACAACCACTCTAAGCTAATAATTCTTAAGTGGGAACATCCTCACTTCTCTGTTGGAGTAAAAGAACATTCCTGACTCCATTTAAAAAGAAGTAATGCCTCAAATTGTTGGCACAGAGACTGTGTTCTGAAACTAGGCCGTATTAATGTCACTTCATTGTTGCTACTGAAAGAAAAAAAGATCAACTACAATAAAACCTTAGCAAGCACTGCAACAACATTATGCCAGCTAAGCAAGCCCTTAACCAAACCCATGGAGCTTTGCTGACTTCCTGTTATAGACTTAAAGCCTCTGTACAGATACATGGAAATGTACAGATGCATTCCCGCTCCTCCGCTGACATTCCTCAGCACCCAAAATTCTGAAGCTATCATATAAACCATAAAAAAGCAGCATTTGCATATAAACAGAAAGGATGGAAACACAGGAAAACCCTGCTCAAGGAATTTCTTAGCATATGAACATTGAATTTCCAAACAATACTCAACAACCATCGTGTCATTCCTTGCTCTGCACACACTGCATCGCTTGACTGGAAAGCACTTCAGGAAAAAAGCAACTGGCTTGCCCACTTCAGCTCAGCTCAGTGAGCTACCCTTCTGAATTGCAATACTTAAACCCAGAACAGGCTGCATGGAGAGGTTTGCTCCTGGTTGGAGTGCAGAGTGGAAAGCCATCAGAATGCGACTCTCGCAGGCTCCCAGAGCAGACATGCAGCTATGCGGTCATCACCGTGATTTTCACTAATGGAGGAAGGGCAACGGTGGGAAAAAAGTGCAATAAACCTCAGCTACCTAAGCAGTGTGCAGAGAAAATTAATTTGTTGGTAGAAGACCCAAGTGCCACTTCCTGAAGAAAGAGTCAGGGAGATCTTCCTCTGCTGTGCTTACATAACAGAGGACATAAAGGAGAAAGCACAGCATCATCTAGAACCTCTTCTCAGATACCCTGGTTTATTGTTATTGCTCTCTATCTTATTACAGAGGAGAATTGTCTTATCTAGATTCTGCAATCGTCTCCTTATCTATACAGCAAACATTTCTCTAGTTGTAGACTGAATTTGCTGTAAGTGGATGTATCCTGTGGTTTCATTTGGAAACAATACCCACTAATAAAATCAACTTTAAGGATTTTTAATCATTTTCAATGGACACTTTCAGCTTCTACTACAAAGTATTACATCCCTTCCGGTTATCTTTATTGCAACAAGAACCTTATCAAGTACAGATACAGGGTATCATTAGGAACAGATACAGTTAATCTGCAAGACACAAACTAAATGAAGTAAAAAGCAAAACCCGTTCTGAAACACTCATTGCTTTAACTTAGAAGTCCTAAGTCTAGACGTTAGTGCTTCAAAACATTAATTACAGCAGTTAGTGCAAAAAAACCAATTAGTTCTTAGGACAAATTCAGTACCTGCATACCTCCCTAGCACTGATTAACAAACACACTATACAATAAAGAACTTGCTCACGATTCCTTCAAAGAAAACAGAGAGGGGGAAACAAACGATGCTGTATACACAGTGAGTTCGGTGAGGTGTTTAGTGACTGCAAACTGTGCATCCCAGCACACCACCAACAGCAATTAATAAAAGGTAGCTTCCAGCCAAAATACCAAGTACATCCTACTTTTGACTTTTAAATACAAGAAACTTAGGGCATGTGAAATAGGTGACGTAGAATGACGTCACCTTTGTCATCTCCTGGCGCCCTGTCAGTAGCAGTAGGGTGCTGTGCTTACAGCAGCAGAGCCTGCACTCAGGGCAAAGCAGCTCCCAGCCCGAGACCCTGCATTGAAGCGTGTGTGATGGGGTGAGCTGAGGACAGACTGGTTCTCCTCACCATGAGCAGCATCCCTGTCTTCTTTGATGGTTCAATTAAGGCAAAAGATTAATGCAAAAACTCTAGACCCAGGCCATTTAGAAGATCAAAGAGGGCACATCTGCAGGGATAACGGGCTCGAAGCACAAAAATAACATCTCCTGTAAAATATTCAGGGTGAGGATGACTGTTTTGCTTCAAAGGAGCATTTGGAGTTTGACAGAACTAAGCTACAGTGCCAGCAGCTGATAACTCTGCAGAGCCAAGCATCTACTTGTCACCTCTCTCTGCCACCAAGGGTGCAAAGAACTTCATCGGTTCTGCAGCCTAAGAACATTAAAATCCCTACACCAGGACAACTAGGAAGCAGAAAGCACACTCGGCTTCCTAAGCCAAGTTGCCCCAACACGCAGGACGGCTACAAAACTGGTTTTCAAGTAGCATTTGGGAGAGCAGCAGCATGCAAACCCCCGAAATAAATATCTACGTGCCGAGGCCGGGGCGGGGGGGGGCTCTGTCGCCAGCCGCACACTCACCGCTGCTGCTGCTCCACGATTTCAGCAGAGATTTGATGTTAATTTCGAAGAAGAGGGAATCCTGTAGGCTCAGCATGGTGCCGGGGTACAGGCACCGGCACCGGTAGGAGCAGCAAGACGGCGCCCGCGCCGCTGCTGCGCGGCCTCCCGGTGACGCAGGGCCCGGGGGCGGGGGAACGGGCGGGCGGCAGCGACGGACCCGAGGGCGGGCGGATCTGTGCGCGGCGCCCGCCGAAAGTGCGGCAGGCCTCCTGTGCTACCGCATCAGAGACATTAAAACGCAAAAGAGGCTCCACAACCGCAACACACGGGCGCACGGCGGGGAGGGCACAAGCGGCACTCCCGGGACTTCGCAACACAGCTCCGGGAGGTTTCTGACGGGTTCTTGGCTTCAGGACCACCTCTAAGGCTGTGAAGGGAACTCTTGGCTGTGGGTTTTGTGGATTCCCAGGAGTGCAATCCCAACACGGCCTTTAGATAAGGCTCGGGGCTTCCCCCCGTGCTTTGAAGATAAAGCAGGATACCCCAAGCTGCACCGTTCACACGTTCCAGCACCGGCCCTGGGTCGGCTTGAGGTATTCGTTGTCTTTAGGCAGGGCAGAAACACATACTAAAGTGCCTCAAGATTTTGTGACAAAGCAAGCAGCTTTCAGAAAGATTTCTGTACAGCGATAGGAAGAAATGATACAGAGAAAATAATGTTTGAGGTGTCCTTTTCTCTCTAACTGCCTCCAAACTAGACAGGCAACATCAGCCTCAAGTCAGACATCGAGTCAGACATTTGAGAAGTAGATGTTGAGATGATTGCTCTGCTCTCCTCAGATCCCACCTGGACTCCTCTGTGCAGTTCTGAAGCCCCCAAAACAAACAGAACATGGAATTCTTGGAGCCAGTCCAGAGGAGGCCACCAAGATGCTCAGAGGGCTGCAGCAGCTCTGCTGTGAGGACAAGCTACAAGAGTTGGGGCTCTGCAGCCTGGAGAAGGGAAGGCTTCCAGGAGACCTTAGAGTAGCCTTCCAGTATCTGAAGGGGGTTACAGGAAGGCCGGGGAGGGACTATTGACAAGGTCTTGCAATGCCAGGATGAAGAGGAATGAGTTTAAACTCGTAGAAGGAAGATTGAAACTGGATGTTAGGAAGAAGTTCTTTGCAGTGAAGGTGGTGAGACACTGGCACAGGTTGCCCAGGGAGGCTGTGGAGCTCCACAGTCTCCCTGGAATGTTCAAGGACAGCTTAGATGAGCCCTTGAGCAACCTGTTCTAGTGAGAAGTGTCCCTACCTATGGCAGGGGGTTAGAACTGGATGATCTTTGAGGTCCCTTCCAACCTAAACCATTCTATGATTCTATGATTTTGACACCAGCTGCTAACAGTAGCTTTATTACGTCTATTTAAACTATAACTTGACCCACATCACACATTATCAACTAAAAAAAAAAAAATTTAAAAAAAAAAATCTATAGGTCCAAGGTGTACTGATTAACTTAAAGCAGATACAGTTAATTTTAAACTAAACCTACATGGTTTCAAAAACTGCCCCACACACTGCTAGGAGTAAACCATCCCTGAGGAGGAAGCCACAGCTGTGCCCTCAGATAAAATACCATTATATCAAGCTGATGAAAAGATACACAACAGTGTAAAGTAAATACTTCTAGAAGGTTAGGTTGGTTTGTTGTTTGCTTTTGTTGGTTTGGAGTTTGGCTTTTGTTGTTGCTTTGGGAGTTTGTGTTTGTTGGCTGTTGAGTTTTTCAAATCTACACCCATGTAACTCCCCAAAAGACAAAATCATTGCCATCAACAGGGAAGTAATACACATGAGTCAATGTCCACCTAAGTGGTTGTAAATGATAGCTCTCACACAGCAGTGGAAAGGGTACTGGGGAAAGCTGTATCACTGCAGCAGCCCATTCAACCATCCAGACAGCTGCTGTCTGACAGCCATTCAGGAGATGAATGGTTTTATTAGAAGAGAGATTGGTGTAATCACTCCCTTTTCATAGATTAAAAATAATTTTCCCATGGAAAAAAAAAAAATGTGCTATAAGAACATGTGAAATTGCTACCTATATCTGGATAGTCCTTTATGTTTCTTCTCCAACAGGGTACAGAATGTGCATACACACAGGAACTCTTTAGGATATTACATCAACGTTTCTTTCGCAACCCTGCTCCAGGTAACACCTTCTATGTTGTACCTCAAAATGACCTCATACTCCTTTTTCATCGCTTCTTTTATGAATATATTTCAAGTTACACTTCAGGCATTCCTTTTTCCTCTTCCTAAAGACATACCAGAGGTTGCATTTTGTTATGAGTAGGACAGAAAGGTCGTATTTTGGAACTGGTTGATGAATTTCACCACTAATTTGAAAGACTGTATTAATTATGGTTGGTCTCTTTAACACTGGGCTACAGAATTCTTCAAAGGAATCCTTGTTAACAGTGTGCATTCCAAAATCATGAGCCAACTCTCCCAGCACCTCAAAAATAATGACTTTTTAAAATATACTTTGGGTTCTTTGTAGTCACCCTTTCCCCTCCCCTCAGCTTTTATTCTTTAAGTTATTAGTGCCAGAAACTTATTAAAACACAATCATCTCAGAAGCCCCAGGAGATACACTGAAAGAACTCCACAGAAACACTAATCTCACTGTTCCACCTTCTCACATCCCATTAAGACAACTTTCAATAGAAGAGCTGCCACTATTCCTGTAAAGCAGTGCTCCAAAATTCAATACCTGTTAGGAGATCTTCTCTAAAATCTGCATTTATTTATGATATTGATGTCTTTGGTCAAGCATGCTACATGGCTTCCCACCATGGCATCAGAGATTTATTTTCTTGCACTATTATTTATTCATAGCATCAATGCACCCCAGAAGGCAAATCATATCCTAGGCTGCATTCAGAGGAGTGTGACCATCAGGGCAAGAGAAGGAATTCTGTCCCTTTACTCCGCTCATGTGAGACCCCACCCTGAACACTGTGTCCATTCTGGTGTTCTCAGCATCGAGGAGGACACAGAGCTCTTGGAGGGAGTCCAGAGGAGGGACACAAAGAACACCCAAATATTGCAACACTTCTGCTATGAGGATAGACTAAGGGAGCTGGGGGTGTACAGCCTAGAGAAGACTCTAGGGCAGCCTTTCGAGCTGCCTTCCCATACCTGAAGGCATCCTAGAAGAAAGATGGACAGAATTTTCCTAATGGTGTCTAACAACAGGCCAAGGAGGAATGGTTTGAAGATGAGGGAGAGCAGGGTTAGACTGGATCTTAGGAAGAAGTTCTTCAGTATAAGGGTGGTGAGACTCTGAAATAGGCTGCCCAAGGAGGTTGTGGCTGCCTCCTCCCTGTGGTGTTTGAGGCCGGGTTGGATGAGGCGCTTGAGCACCCAAATCTACTTGAGAGAGGTCCATGGCAGGGAGGCTGAAGTAGATGATCTCTGTGGCCCCTTTTCACCTAAGGCATTCTATGATCACTGCTGATAGGGCTTTCTCAAAGATACTGGTAGTGAATTTCAAATGCAGTTAGTTCAGTAGTACCAGCCTGGTAGGACGTTAAGACTGTTTTGAGAACTGTATGTACCATGTGTATAAACTGGATATATTTAATGTGAGAAACAAAAATTTGTAAAGAAGCACTCTCTTACTACACATACAGAATATGGATGTTTTCATATGCACACAAACACACCAGGTTTGATTCAGTGGACATTGTGAATTCACAGGAATTCAACATTTCTTCTTCATAACCCAATTTCCATGCTTTTATAATCAAATACCTACAGATGACAGCAGCTGCCATTTTGGACTTTGGGGATTTTGAGTTGCCTTTGAATTGACAAAATAGCCTATGAAATATTAGAATATACAGATTTAAGAATAAACCACAAAGTTTAAAAGGTAACCTTTAGTTTCATTTTTAACCAAACAAGAACATCTGCAGTCCTGTGTGCAGTTCTGGAGCCCCCAGCACAGGAAGGACATTGAAGTGTTGGAGCAGGTCCAGAGGAGGCCACAAAGATGATCAGAGGGCTGCAGCAGCTCTGCTGTGAGGACAGGCTGAGAGAGTTGGGGCTCTGCAGCCTGGAGAAGAGAAGGCTTCCAGGGGACCTTAGAGTAGCCTTCCAGTATCTGAAGGGGGCTACAGGAAGGCTGGGGAGGGACTATTGACAAGGTCTTGTAATGACAGGCCAAGGGGCAATGGGTTTGAACTGGCAGAGGGGAGATTGAAACTGGATGTTAGGAGGAAGTTGTTTGCAGTGAGGGTGGTGAGACACTGGCACAGGTTGCCCAGGAACGTTGTGGCTGCTCCCTCCCTGGAGGTGTTCAAGGCCAGGCTGGACGAGGCCTTGAGTGACCTGTACTAGTGGGAGGTGTCCCTGCCTATGGCAGGGGGTTGGAACTAGATGATCCTTGAGGTCCCTTCTAACCTTACCATTCTATGATTCTACGATAATAGCAGTGGCAGGAAATGCTCAGGGTAAAACCATGGATTAAGTGTCCGAACCTTGCCAAGCACAGACAAGCCTAATTCAATGAGAAAACCCCAATAAAATTTATGGCATAGAATTACAAGATACCATCATGTACTTCTAAAATGATGTAAGAACATGTGATTTACAGCATGGATTCTCTTCCAGTTCCTCATATTCAGAGAGGAATATGGAACAGACTTCTGGAAAGTACACCGTGTTTAAAAACTAAGAGCAGCAAGATGTCCACTGTGAAGAGAGTCTAAAAATACTTATCACTCCACAGTAGTTATATGGGAAGTCTTCCACAAGATTATTATTCTGCTACCTAGAGAAAAGATGGGAAAGAGAGCACTTGCATTTAACCATAAAACCAACAGTTTTGATCTGGAGCTGGTTTATGGAAGAAAAAAAAATATCCAGAAAGCAACTCCACTACAGGACATTTGTGCATACTTATATTAGTTGGTTGAAGATGACAGAATTCCACTATATAGTTCAGCCTGAAGAAGTGAAGACTCCAGGGCGACCTTATAACTGCCTTCCAATACCTGAAGGGAACTTACAGGAAGTCTGGAGAGAGACTTTTTATAAGGGTATCTAGTGATAGGGAAATAGATTTAAATTGAAGGAGAATACTTCAGTTTAAAACTATGTACAGTTCTGGAGCCCCCAGCACAGGAAGGACATGGAACTGTTGGAGCCAGTCCAGAGGACGCCACCAAGATGCCGAGAGGGCTGCAGCAGCTCTGCTATGAGGACAGGCTGAGAGAGTGGGGGCTCTGCAGTTTGGGGAAGAGAAGGCTTCAAGGAGACCTTAGAGTAGCCTTCCAGTATCTGAAGGGGGCTACAGGAAGGCTGGAGATTATTTACAAGATCTTGTAATGACAGGACAAGGAACAATGGGTTTAAAGTGGCAGAGGGGAGATTGAAACTGGATGTTAGGAGGAAGTTGCTTGCAGTGAGGGTGGTGAGACACTGGCACAGGTTGCCCAGGAAGGTTGTGGCTGCTCCCTCCCTGGAGGGGTTCAAGGCCAGGTTGGAGGAGGCCTTTAGTGACCTGTTCTAGTGGGAGGTGTCCCTGCCTATGGCAAGGGGTTGGAACTGGATGATCCTTGAGATCCCTTCCAACCTTACCATTATATGATTCTATGACTAAAACCTAGTTTGTACACTGATCTCAGTTATTTATACACCTTTTAGACTGGTTATAAATTTCACTATTAAAAAGAGTACACTACTGCATTGTACTTTCCAAAAAGCTTTTGGGTGAGATATGTGTGAAGGGAAACACTGCTATCAAGGCAAGAATAGGTCTACAGGTAGACTAGGGCAGAAGTGCTCAATCTGCAAATGCAAGCTGTTTACACTCCAGCAAAATGATTAATACAAGTGTCTAGTCCACATCATGCTTCTTGCTCAGATATGAAAACCTTTTATTAAATAGGATGGCTAGAAACAAATTAAGTCAGCAGATATCAGGCTGAAAACAGACACGAAGAGTATGAGCTTCACACACAGTAAACCCAGCTGCTCTGGGAAATGTTAGACCATCCATTCGTGCTACTGCTCATCTGTAGCATGCTTGACCTGTACAAGCAAAATCAATTCAGCACTTGAAGAACACATCTCTTGTAGACACAGTACATTTAAGCTCAGTCACCCAACAGGGAATATTTGCCCTGGGGGTTACAAGTAGCTGTAGGACCCAAGCAATGTAAGAGACTAGACACTATCTTGCTACATAGCACACAGATAACAGAAGTCTCCATTTTATCTGAAGAACTTGGAATTTAATAAAAACATTTCTAAAGCCATCACTGTACTTGCTAGGGCAAACACATTTACTACAATCATGTAGGCAAATGTTTGTTTGTACAGCTTATCTTTAGTGTAGCATCACGCCACGTTCCTGGGGCTGGTGAGAAGCAGTGTTGACAACTTTGAACGACAGACATAAAATAAGTACAGTGCTTAACAACTGCTGCTTCTGTAACTGCCAGAGCTCTGCCCTGTGGCAAAGATCAATATGTGAGAACAAAACAAAAAACAACATAATTTGATTCCCACAGTGTTGTTTCAGCTCCACCTCTATGGGCTGAAAAAGGGGGGTTCATGAGTGAAGAGATTGCTGAGTAAGTTAATCCAAAAAGACTAACATTTAACTTCTTAAAGTTTGCTTTTAAATGACAAAGAAATAATATTTTATATGCTAGAGATTGCTGGGCAAGTTAACCCCAAAAAACCCTAAACATTTTACTTCTTAAGGTTTGCCTTTAAGGTACAAAGAAATATTTTATATGCTAAAGATTGCTGAATAAGTTAACCCAAAAAACCCTAAACATTTTACTTAAAGTTTGCCTTTAATCTATAAAGAAATATTTTATATGCCACTACATTTCACAGGGAACATGACATACAGATTTTTAGCCTCACTTTCTTTTTGTCTAACTTCCCTGGTTCTACAGCAGTTTGATTTCTCTAGGAATAGATTCATGTTGTACTGCCTCTGCCCCCAATTCCCCATGTAATTCTTGCTTTCTTTTACTGGGATAGCTAAGATAACAGGATTTGATTTGTCTGCTTATCTCTCTACACAATAATTTGCCTTAATCGTTCTAGTATAAATATTCCAGTTAAAAACCACAGCCAAAGGCATTCTTTTAAGTTATGCAAAATGCATGCAGTAACTCTTGCTGCTACAGGTTGCTTTGAGGTTTTCAGTCCTGCTATATGTTCATCCTCAGGATGATATGGACTGACAGAGAACGCATTCAGACAAAAGAACTACAAATGAGGTTACCCATTTAAAGTAGATTAGGAGTCTTTCAACTAGTTCTGAAGGAACACTAAAGATGCACAGCTTTTTTTGCAGAACATAGTCTTTGAGTAAGATCAAAGAGGATACTGTTAATGTGTAACTTCTCAGTAAGTTAACCTTATCTTGATAGAACAGTAATCCTACCTTAAAAAGACAAAAGGAGAAAAAAACCCTAACACACAACACCACCACCTCAGCTCTCACCCCTGAAATTTAAAGACAGAATAGTTAAATCCTGAAAAATCCAACAGTTTTCAAGGTACTTTAACAAAGACTTTTACTAATTTGGTAAGGATTTAGACTACACAAATTGCAGCCTGGCTCTTCCTGAAAATCTAGCTTTCCAGATCAGCAAACATGGTTAAGATTACAAGGAAACGAAGCAGCAATAAAAAGGTGAAACATTTCAAACAACTCAGCAGGCAGTTCTGAGATGATATTTAACTAACCTCCCTCCAAGAGGAAATGAGACAGGTGAAGCAATACACAAACCTATAGCTGTTACTGTATCTCATGAGCCTGACAAATCTGAGCTTCTGGGTTTCACAGGCATCCCTGTAGAGAAAAATCTAGAGAAAACTTTGATTTCCTCCCTCTCAGATGCTCAACTTTGACCTTCCAGGACTGGAAAAAACCCTTAAAGGCATAAAGCCTCATTAGTACAGTTCTGAATTAACTGCCTTAATATCTGGTCTGCCCAATTCTGTATTGTGTCAGACTCCATACTGTGCTTCAACATGCTGCTTTTGGGGGAGCAGCAGTCCAGTTTTCACTAACCTTTTAAATGGAACCTGGAAACAGTTACAGACCTACAAGGAAAATCCCTGCTTAGGTGTCGGACATTTAAATGGATAGAGCAGGGAAAGGCTTAACTCTGTTACCCTACAAGGCCTTAAGACAACTGCTCCAAATCAGTTATGTTTCTATTTTTGTTGCTTCTCCCAAGCTGCTGGATGTCTGTGCCACTGCTTGCAGGAAAATAATCATAGCTGCATTAGATGACGATCAGCTACTCTATAGAAAGCACAGTGAAAAAAATCCCAAAACAAAGGAAAAAAAAAAAAAACCCTACCAGGAGTTTAGGGTTCATTCAGGAAAACTTAAAAGAAATGAAAGTTACAAGTGAAATTACCTATAGAAGTAAGCTCAGCCCAGAAGTCCCAAATCTGTTAAGTACTTGGGTAGAAATTGTTCTTGGCTGCAGACTCCCACTAGATTCACACAGCAGCTGAAAGGACTCTCCTATTTGCCTCACCCTGCGCCAGCAGATACATTTCTGCCTTCCTCCTCCGCAAGCAAAGCTGAACATCTGCTCCTGAGCCAACTGCAGTTGGCAGCCTTGCAGAGCGTTTCTGTTGATACATAAAGGCACTTTACAACCCCCACATAAGGCAGATATATATCTGGTTCAGCCGGCTCTGCCCCAGAGTGCTAACAGTAGGCAGGAGGGTGGACAGCCACACAGTTACAACTACTTCAGGTTCTCTTTTCTAAACCTCCTCACAAGCTCAAGCCTACCAACTTAACCTCACCACAGTTTAAATACCTATGTAGGTAGCAGCTTCACAAGCTCTGTGCAGAGCCTCTGAAAGCTGCAGGTAGAGAATGAAAGTGAGCAGAGGCAAGGCAGAACAGGTGATTTTCTCTCAACATTTTCAGCTCCTAAAATAACCACTCCCAATGCTTCCATTATGCAGGGCAGGAGCTCAAGCAGCTCCATCACCCAATATCATAAATACATAAAATAATCACATTAACATGGCATTCTTCATAGTTTAACTGAAATGGTGTATTTCTTCACTCTGAAGCCTGCAAATGTTTACAGTGCATTTTTTTTCATGCTTTAGTTACCAGGATTTAAACAACTAAGTGCTTTTAATGCTCAATTTTACACTTTCCCATGTGTGTGTGAAACAAAAAAATATTCAGGTAGGTACCTGAAAGCAGAATTACAAAACAGAAATGCTTTTAAAGATTAAAAAAGCTCATTAATATTATACACCGAGTTGCAAATCGGAACCAAGAGAATACACCAGTGACACCTTTGAGCCTTTATCCTCAGCAAGCAAGGAATGCAAAAATCAGGAAGGGAGGAAACAAGAAGTAACAAACCCAAAGGAAGCTAAATGCAACAGACACCAAACTCCTAACACACACAAACTTCACAGCAAGGCCATATTTTTTGGAAGGTCTGCAAACAGTACACAAGCTCAAAGCTCCGTAAAGTGCTGGTGGACTCCTGTTACAATTTTAAAAGTAATGTCTTAATTGTAATTAAAAGTTTTTCAGAGAATTCAAGAGAGAGAGTTCAGGGGGGTGGACTCAGAAGGGGCTGAACAAAATGTAAGAGATGTTTATCCCATTCCATGGGTCTAAAAGAATCCTATAGAGTTCGAAGCACAGCTTGTTCTCTCTTCTTGCTTCCATTTCCCCCTGTCTCTCCTTTTGGCCTTACTTGACTGATTTCCCCACCACTTGTTTGGGTTATTGGTAAGAACACTGACTGGGTGGGGGGAGAGATAATATTGTGCTGACTGGTAGCAGCCCCTGGGCTTTGTCCACAGGGTTAGCTGGGCTTTTGTCTAGTTGTGTATATATCTATGTATTTGCATGTGGTTAATACCTTTTAGATTTAATCCTCTTTTGTAAAAAAATAATTTCATTTTACTTTCAAATTCTGAACAAACCTGGTGATTTACTTTTGAGAGAGTGGGGTATGTAAATCCCAAATTCTACATGGTGTAAAACCACCACAATTGCAAATATCCTGGGCCAGCAGATGCACCTGGGACAGCAGGAGAGGCCACCAAATGGCTAGGAAACTCACTTGCAATGCTTCGTACACAGAATCACAGAATTAACCAGGTTGGAAAAGACCTCCAGGATCAGAGTCCAACCTATCACCTTCTAATTAATTAAACCTTGGCACCAAGTGCCTCATCCACTTCATCCTCTTCTTAAACACCTCCAAGGATGGTGACTCCACCACCTCCCTGGGCAGCCCATTCCAATGCCAATCACTCTTTGCATGAAGAACTTCTTCCTAACATCCAGCCTGGTGCAGCTTGATTTCCATACAGAGGACATTAAAATAAACCTAAAGGTTCTGTGGAACAGCTACCAGTAAGTCAGACCAGCAGTGGCAACACTGCTATGAAAGTGGATTTCTAGGCAACTAAGAGCTGAAAATGTTTCATTTGAAAAGGAGGAGGCTGAGG
>VWYK01051204.1:22752-34106 GCA_013399775.1 Semnornis frantzii | reverse complement strand
CTGGGGCTGGCTGTGGGTCAGCTGTCCCCACACAGCCCTCCACCTTGCCCAGCCTTCCCCCATCCATAGTGGTTGACCTGCCATGTTCACCTGCATTGTTTGGGGACGAGGACATCCTTGCTGAGCTTTGTGCTGTGTGTTCTCAGACTGTTTCTCTTCTTGTTCTGCTTTCTCTGTTCCTCCCATTGCTTTCTGCAGGTATTTAAACCCCTGGTTCAAAAGAGAATATAATGTAGCTAAGTGGGTAGAAGATGTGAATAAAAACACTGAAGGACCCTACTTTAGGTACTTTGGACATTAATTCTCTCTCCTTGTTCAGAGCTCTGCCAGCACCCCCAGCTGGGACTGGTAGCTTGTATACCTCCATACAAGTGGTGTAGGTGCTCAGGGCCCCTCTCTTCTGGCTGCATTTTGGTGTCTCTGGGGCTTCCTGGGCAATCCCAAACTTCTTGTCCTTGAATGTGTGCCTGAGGCCCTGCAGAAGGGTCTGGTGTAGTGCATGCCTCCCCACCACCATCTGGAGCTTGTAGTAGCTTTCTCATCATTCTATGCCAAGTCGTTCTGTGGGCATGAGGCACATTGCTCACTAATGAAGCAGAGTTAATTAATGAGAATGGGCACTTACTGAGCAAGTGGCTTCCTAACACCCTGACCCTGCCCACTACAGCCTGCACTTAGCTGAAGGGGCCCTGGAGTCCAGCTGCAGTCAGCAGCTGCTGGGTGGTGTGGCCAGGAGACACCTGGCAGTGGTTAGGCGATGAGCAGGCAGAGCAGGCCTGGGGTCCTCCCTGCCCTTGTCAGCCACAGAGGCTCCCCACACTCGTGGTTTCAGGCTCCAGAGCAGAAGGGGGGACTCAGAGTGCCCCACTTGTTGCCCTCTGGTCAGAGATGAGAGTCCTGGCAGCGTGTGAGGTGCTTGGCTTCTCCTGCAGTGGCTGCTGTGCCACGGCCAGGGCAGGAGCCAGTCCTGGGCTCTTGCTGAAGCAACCTTTGGCATGAAAGCTAATGGTGGAGTTGAGAGCAGGAGAACAAAGCCCCCAGTGAGAGCTGAAGGGATGCATCCCTTGACCCCAAACTGCAAAGTCCTGACCCCCTTTAACCCCAGTGTCCCCTGCAAGTATCCCTGAATGCTCTCTGTCTTCTGTCCTCCAGATGAGCAAGGGCACCTCTGGCTGCTCCTCATTTGGGCTCCATGTGAACCTGAGGTACACAGCACCAGCAGGGCAGGGCACAGCCTGAGGCTGCCAGGCCCACCCCAGAGGACCACACTTTTCACCCAGGATGCAGCATGGAGCTGTCCTGAGCCAGGCTGGATGGGGCCAGGAGCAAACTATGCTGGTGGGAGGTGACCCTGCCTGTGGCAGGGGCTTGGGGCTGGATGGTCTTGAAGGTCCCTTCCAACCCATCCCATTCTGTGACTCTATGAATTGTGAGGTCCAGTGAGGCAAAGTGCAAGGCCCTGCCCCTGCAGCTTTAACGTGTCCCTGGGCAGCCTCATCTAGTTGGAGGTGTCCCTGCTGCCTGCAGGGGGGTGGGCAAGGGGAGCTTGGCATGTGCAGGTGGGCAGGGATGTGCAGAGCAGGTTTAGAGCTGCAGTCTCAGGTTCTAGGACAAGAGGAAATGGCCTCAAGTAGCTCCGGGGAAGGTTAAGTTGGACCTGAGGGACAATTTCTGTCCTGCAAGAGTAGTCAGAGATTGGAACAGGTTGCCCAGGGAGGTGGTGGAGTCCTCATCCCTGGGTGTTCCAGAAACCCTTACTGGGTCACCAAAAGTGGGGGTGATGCTGCTACTGTGCTGGCAGCTGCAGCAGCCTGTGCCAGCAGCACATCATGGGCCAGGCTGTGTCAGCCTGTGGTGTCCAGGGACCCCCTGCTGGCTGTGGGTACCATCAGTGGCTGGTGGGAGGCAAGAGAAGGTGCTGCAGGCACAGTCAGGGCAGACACTGGTCCAGATTTAATGTCCTTGAGCAACAGAGAGCCAGAGCAGCTGCAGGCACGGGATACTCCCTGTCCTGTCTGAGATCCCCTCTAGATGAAGGGGTCCTGCTGCCCCTAGAGCCAGGGCTGGGTGCTGGTGCTCAGCACCAGAGCCCTCAGCTGCACAGCACCCCACACACAGCCCTCCTGCCCCCCAGGGCTTGGGGCAAGGGCTGCAGGGGGAGGCCTCCTTGGAGAAATGTCCTCAGTCTGCAGGCCAGGGCCAGGCCAGGGCAGCTCCAGCTGGAGCCTTAGTGTCCAGGGAGGTCTGGGTGCTGAACCTGCACCCACTGGAGGTTTCTCCAGATGAATGCCCTCAGTCTGCAGGCCAGGGCCAGCTCCAGTTTTCCACCTGGAGGCTTTCCCCTTTTGTCTCCCCTGCTATAGGAAGCTCTTGGGTGGGAGGGGTTCAGAATCCCACCCCAGCAGCATCAGGAGTTGGTCCTTGGGTGTAAAGCTGGAGTCAGTAAGGTGCTGCTGCTGCCTCATTGCCACCACCTCCATCTGCCACAGCCCTCTCCTTGCTCCTGCCACCCCTCAGCCCACGGCTTGGTCTCTGCACTGTGCTGCCTGCATGCCCCCCAGTCCCCCCAGCACTGCCTGGGCACAGCCCACACTAAGAGCCCTGCCCTGTGCTGCATGCGCTGCTGCCAGGGACAGATCAATGCTTGCATCCGTGCAGGGGATGAGCTTGCAGCCAGGCACTGGCACAGGGGGCACTGCTCAGCTGGCACTTGGACCATCACTGCTCCTCTGGAGGCTCAGTAAGGGCCACCCCTGGCTCTAGCTCTGTGTTTGTCCAGCCCTAGGTGCTGGGTGGGTGACATCAAAGGATTGGATTATCCCAGCAGGCACAGCAGCTCCGGAGGGTGGCACTCAACCTGTGGCTGCCCCCTCCCTGGAGGTGCCCAAGGCCAGGCTGGATGGGGCCTGGAGCAAGCTGGGCTGGTGGGAGGTGTCCCTGCCCATGGCAGTGGGGCTGAGGCTGGATGGGCTTTAAGGTCCCTTCCAAGCCAACCCATTCCATGGCTCTGAGATTATTGACATCCTAAGAAGAAATGGAAGTTTGCTGCTTCCAAGTGCTCCTGAGAGCTTACAAACAGCTTTGTTCAGATTATTTGGGAAATAGTTCATTAATCCAGGAAACTACTGATTAATTGGGGAAATTTATTCATTATCCTGTGAAATTCATCCTTTGATTTGTGAAATTCATCCTTTGATTTGTGAAATGCATTCATTCATCTCTGAAATTCACTCACTGATTGGTGAAAGTCGTTCATCGATTTGGGAAATTCATTCATCAATCTCTGAAATTCACTCACTGCTTCATGAAATTAATTCATGGAATTAATTATTAAATCCATTCATTAAATTAGTTCATTAATTTAGCAAACTCATTCACTGTTTGGGAAATGTCTTCATATTCTTCAGGAAAATAGTCACTGGTTCAGGAAATCTTCTCCATTAATTCATTTACATCCATTCATTGCTTCAGTAAATTAATTAATTACCCAGGACATCTATTTGTTATTCAGATGAATTATTCATTCCTCATTGATTCATTAAGTGTATTAATTAGTCAGGAAATTTCTTCAGGAACTGAGGAACTTTTGGCACTCTTCAGGAAAATGCTTCAGGGCTGAGGGGGTTTGCTCCTGGACCCCTCGGGTGTATTGCTCAGGGGAGGAGATGGCTCAGTGCTGCTGTGCCCCTCTCACCTCCTGGTGCTGGGTGCTATGCCAGGCTGCAGGGCAGTGGTGGTGGCTGTGGCAGTGCTGGCAGCTGCAGCCACCACATCTCTTTGTGTCTTCCCCCACCCCAGGACCCTTTCTCCTGCCAAGTCTCCATCTTCATCCACGGGCTCCATCGCCTCCAGCAGGAAGTATCCTTACCCCATGCCACCGCTGCCCGACGAGGAGAAGAAAGCCAACAGACAGAGTGCCAGGGTAGGTGCCCTCTTCACCCTCCTCTTCATCACTGACCTCACCTCAGCTTCTGATGGTTTCCAGCAGGGCACTGTGGCAAGTCCAGGACTGGGTGAGAGCTGGAGTGGTACAGCTGGAGTGCTGGGGTCACTTCTGGAGCCTCACTCCAAGGACATTGGGGGGCTGGAGCAGGACCAGAGAAGGGCAAGGGTCTGGAGAACAGGGCTGGGGAGGAGCAGCTGAGGGCCTGGGGGTGTTTAGTGTGGAGAAGAGGAGGCTGAGGGCAGAGCTCATTGCTCTCTGCAGCTCCCTGAGAGGAGGCTGCAGCCAGCTGGGGTTGGGCTCTGCTCCCTAGGGACAAGTGACAGGAGGAGAGGAAATGGCCTCAGGTTGCCCCAGGGGAGGGTTAGGTTGGAGATGAGAAGAAACTTCTTGACTGAAAGGGTTCTCAGAGCCTGGCACAGGCTGCCCAGGGAAGTGGCTGAATGCCCATCCCTGGAGGTGTTTCCAGAGGCAGAGCTGTGGTGCTGAGGGCCATGGCTTAGCCCCAGCTTTGGCAGAGGCAGAGCATGGTTGGGCTGGGTGAGCTGAAAGGGCTTTACCACCCCAAACCATTCCTTGGTTCTGTGTTCCTGACACAGACAATGTTCCCAGAACTGCTCTGTCCTTTGGGTGACTAAAAAAGGAGTCTGATGAGGAAAGGCTGAGAGCCCTGAGGCTGAGAGCCTGCAGAGGAGCAGCCCCAGAGGGGATGTGCTCCATGCTGATCAATACCTGAGGGCTGGGGGCAAGCAGCAGGGCCCAGGCTCTGTTCAGTGCTGTCCTGTGACAGGACAAGAGGCAGAGGACACAAACTGGAACCCAGGAGGCTCCACCTCAGCATGAGGAGAAACTTCTCTGGTGTGAGGGTGCTGGAGCCTGGAGCAGGCTGCCCAGAGAGGCTGTGGAGCCTCTTGCTCTGGAGGCCTTCAAGCCCCACCTGGATGTGTTCCTGTGTGCCCTGCCCTGCGTGCCCCTGCTCTGGCAGGGGCTTGGACTGATGACCTCTGGAGGGCCCTCCCAGCCCTATTTTATGATTCTATAGACAGCAGAGGCTGGGAGGAGACCCAGAGCACAGCCTGTGTGACCCAAGCGCCGTAGCCGCCGGTCCCCAGAGCAGCCTCTCCTGCCCCTCGGCTCGCAGCTGCCTGCCCGTTGGTGCTGAGCCGTTTGTGTTCTTCCCCTCTCCAGCTATGGGAGACGTCCATTTAGCTGCGCTGTGCTGCTGGCTGCCGTCGGGACTGTTCGCTTGGCCCGGGCCGGACCTCGGCGCCGCTGAGCTCTGCAGGCGGCTCAGAGGGCAGCAGCCAAGCTCCGAGCACCGCCACGGGAGACCTGCGCCTGCGCCGTTCCTGCAGCTGCGGAGCTGATGGAGTGGAGGCAGCCCCACGCCCCCCGCAGGGCACCAGGAGCGCGGCCGTGCCCAGGCCCTGCCCAGGCCCTGCCGTGTGATGTCCTCACCCAGAGTGCCGGCTGCAGCCCCCTGCCAGGCACACCCAGCAGGGCTGGTTTGGGGCAGCCCTAAGCTGGGCCAGAGCGGACTTGCGGGGAGGCAGCTCTGAGGAGCTCAGCTCTGGAGGGCTCAGCTCTGAAGGCTCCAGCCCTGGGGAGCCCAACTCTGCAGAGCTCAGCTCTGGAGAGCCCAACTCTGGGGAGCTCAGCTCTGGAGGGCCCAGCCCTGGGGGGCCCAGCCCTGAAAGGCTCAGCTCTGGAGGGCCCAGCTGTGAACTCCTTCGCTGTGCATGAACCTTCTCTTCGTCGCTTTCCGCCTCCAAGGGTTCCCACCCAAGCCGTAGTAGAAACAAGCATGCTGGAGTAAGAGATGCAGGAGCTCTCCTGGGGCAGGTTCCAAGCTCTGAGAGGCAACACAAAGCCCCGACACCGAGGGATTCCTCTCTTGGTTTTGCACCTGATGTGTTTCTAACCTCAGTAAGCAGCCTGGGGGACAGCCAAACATTGGCTCCTGGCAATCCCAGCCCAGCTGCAGCAGTGGACATTGCCAGATGCCTGCAGAAGTGGTCCTGACTGATGTCATCATGCTCCAGATGTTCTGGGACCATGAGCAAACCCCTCCAGAGGCACAGGAGGTGCAGCACTGTACAGTTGTGTCCCTCAGAAAGCGGTGCCTGACCCAAGTTTTTCCTCTCCTCTTGGTATCTTATAGCCTTGACTGACATCAGCACACCCCAGATGCTCTTGTACCATGTGCAGACCTCTTTGGAGGTACAGAAGGTGCAGAACTGTAAAGTGTCCCTCAAAGTGGTGTCTGACCCAATTTTTAACTCGCCTCAGTGTCCTGCAGTCATGACTGACATCAGCACACTCCAGATGTTCTCCTGCCATGGGCAGATGTCTTTGGGGATGCCAAAGGTGCAGCACTGTGAAGCTGTGGCCCTCAAAGTGGTGTCTGACCCAGCCCTTGCCCCCCCTGCTCAGTATGTCTCAGTCCTGCCAGTCTCCATGGGAAGCAGCAGAGCAGGACCTTGTCTCCAGCCACCATCAGAGGGACCAGCCAGGTACTGCTGCTCTGTGAGGTGCCACCAAGAGTGGCTCAGCAGAGCCTTTCAACAAGCTGCATTCTGGGGCATGCATCTGAGTGCTCAGTCCAGGAGGTGGTGCTGATGGCCTCCTGGTGAGAGCTGCTGGGCTGTGCTGGGGCATTTCAGCTGGCAAGGAGCAGCTGAGGAGCAGTGTACCCACTTCACTGTGCTGGCTGACAACGGTGCTGGGCAGGAGGCCAGCTTCATTGCTGGCTTTTCATGGCACCACCTGCACCATGCTCTGGAGTGCTGTGCTGGAAGTCCCCCAAGCCTCCTCAGCTATTTTCAGCATGCAATTCTTGCCCATGGGGGTAAGGAGACACTGGAACTGGTGGCCCAGGGAGCTTGTGGAGGCTCCAAGCCTGACAGTGTTCAAGGCTGGGTTGGATGAGGCCTTGAGCAAGCTGTGCTGGTGGGAGGTGTCCCTGCCCATGGCAGGGGGTTGGAGCTAAATGACCTTGAAGGTCCCTTCCAGCCCAACCCATTCTGTGCCCTGAGCAGTTAAGTGTTGGTGTCTCAGTGGCTGGTTGGATGCCTCCCCCGAGCCTCCTGAGGGTTGGTGTAACACAAATGCTTTGGGCTGGGCTGCTCTTGGTTGGTGAGAACCTGGACGCCATTAAACCAGTTTATAACCCTCCAGCTTCCCAGCTTGGACTCCTCCTTAGCTTCCAGGTGGCACCACAGTAGAAGAAACCAGCTGCTGGTAGGTGGTGCAGCTGGGCACCCTGCCCACCAGCCCTGTCACCAATTCCATGTCCAGTGCCAGGAGCATGTACCATGGACCTGGACCTTCTACCTCCTCCATGTCATTTCCTTTCCTAAGTGACCCTTTGTGATGAGTTTGTATGTTGGAACATGACCCAGTGTTGGCCCTCAGGTGGTTTCCTTCACAGCCAACAGGTTCTGGTAAGCATTCTGGAGCAAGTCACACCTGGGTGAGGGCAGGTGGCTGCCCACAGACCTTCTGGAGGGGCACTCAGAATGGCTTTAAGCACTCCTGCCCTGGGCAGGAACCACCCCTGCACCAGACAGCCCAGGGGTGACCTCCTGGAGAGCAGCTTCACAGGCAAGGACCAGCAGGGCAAAGGAGGTCCTCCTCCCCCTCTGCTCTGCCCTGGAGAGACTGCATCTGGATAACTGTGCCAAATTTTGGGCTCCCCAGTTCAAGAGGGACAGGGACCTGCTGGAGAGAGCCCAACAGAGCTTGCAAGGACGCTGAGGGACCTGGAGCAGGTCTGTGAGGAGCAAAGGCTGAGAGCCTGGAGGGGAGCAGCCCCAGAGGGGATCTGAGCAATGCTCAGCAAGAGCTAAAGGCTGGGGGGCAAGAGACTGGGGCTGGGCTCTTGTCAGTGGTGCCCAGGAACAGGACAAGGGGCAATGGGCACAGACAGGAACCCAGGAGGCATCACTTGAGCTTAAGAAGTTTCTGTGGCATGAGGGTGCTGGAGCCTGAAGCAGGCTGCCCAGAGGCTGTGCAGTCTCCTCCTCTGGAGAGCTTCCAACCCCACCCCTGCCATTGTGCTCCTGGGCAAGGTGCTGTGGGTGCCCTGCTGGATGCTGGAGCAGGGGCTTGGACCAGATGATCCCCAGAGGTCCCACCCAACCCTCCCTGACTTCCCCCCCGGGATTCTGTACCTCTGACAGATCTGAGTGTAGGCTATTGGATTAAAGGTGGTTGGTAGCACAAAGCTCTCTTCTCCCTTCCCTCCCAGACCCTTTCTGCTCCTGCAGAGAAGAATCTTCATGAAGGACACTCAGTGCCACCTGCTAACAGCCTCTTGCCTTCAGCTGGCTGAGCTCAAGGAGCTGCTGCAGGTGCCCTCTCCACAGGACAGCCTGGGTAGGGTCTTCCCAGTGCTGTCAATGCATCTTCAGCTCTTGCTGCAGGGCAGGTGCTGGAGCCCTCGTGGTGGTGCTGCAGGTTGTGCCACCTTGTCTTGATGGCAGCTGCTGTCCATCTGCATCTCCTGGCCCTTGTCCTCTGTTATTTCCCTTTCCACACCTATTAATCAGCCTCACCACCATTATTTTACTTGTTATTAAACTGAGAAGTGAATGGAAGCTTATAGAAAGGAACCCATCTTTAATGGGGCAGCTGGGAGGGAGGGCAGGAGCACAGCCAGGGTCACACTCACTCACTGAGGAAGCTCAGCACCTGCAGTGTGCAGGGACATGTTCTCAGGGGACACCCAGTCTGGAGAGGCACAGGCAGAGCAAGGCTTGACAAAGCACAGCACATGCTGGAATGTTCAGTGTGGTCAGCCAGGGCCTGCTGCCCTCCTTCAGATGCTCATAACACACTGGATGAACTGCAGAAAGAAAAACACTCCTTAGATGGGTGGGAGAGAACTTCTCAGCTCTCTGTGGAGGTGTTTTAGGCCAGGCTGGATGAGGCCCTGAGCAAGCTGGGCTGGTGGGAGGTGTCCCTGCCCATGGCAGAGGGTTGGGGCTGGATGAGCTTGAAGGTCCCAAACCATTCCATCTTTGAGGTCACTTCCAACCCAACCCATTCTATGAAAACCTCTTGAGCCAACACTTAACGACCCCAGAGGTCTCAGGGGGCAGCACAGGCCAGGGGAAGAGGCAGAGCCTCAAGCCCTGCTCTTTGTTCTCCAGATTTTTGCAGCTTTTCTTCAGTGCTGCTCTGCAATTTGAGCTGATTCCTTAGAAGTTCACTTACATCATCATACTGGAAGTTCACAACCCCTTGCTGAGATGCATCCCTTCTTCTGAAGCATTCTGCAGAAACAGATGAGGAAAAGAAAGCAGAAAGCAGGTGAGAAGACCTCATCATTCTGGAGGGTAAAGTGCAGGCTCCTTCCAGAAAACCTCCAGGGGACATGAAGAAGACTGCAACTCATTCCCAGGCTATGGCTCCATGAGGCCAGGAAGCCAATGTACCTGTGAGAGCTCTGAGCTTCACACAGCAGGCAACGTAGTCATCAAAGGTGATCTTGCCATGGGTGCTGAACCTCCTTGTGATGGCTGTCACTGCCTGTGGGCTCAGCCTGAACCCTGATGGGACACAGAAAGTCTTTTAGAAGGTGAGGGCACAGAACCCAACTCACCTGTGACTGGAAGCATCGGATGCCAGCTACTGCAGGACACTCACTGGTCCTGGGACATGCTGCAGCTCAGCACCAGGAGCAAGAACACTTCACACAGAACCACCAAATGGAGAGGCTGGAAGGGACCTCAGAAGATCATGCAGTCCAAGCCCCCTGCCAAGGTAGAGTCATCTAGAGAAGGTCACACAGCAACAGGTCCAAGTGGGCTTGGATAGAGACTCCACCACCTCTCTGGGCAGCTGCTCCAGGGCTCCAGCAGCCTTATGTTACAGGAGTTCCTCCTCATGTTCAGATGAACTTCTGATGTGCCACTTTGTGCCCCTTACCCCTTGTCCTGGCACTGGCACCACTGAACAAAGCCTGGCCCCATCCTCTTACCACCCACCCTTGCAGCATTGGTCAGCATTGCTGAGACCCCCTCAGGCCGCCCCAACTCCCTCGGCCTGTCCCCATCACAAAGATGCCCCAGGACCCCAGCAGCTTTGCAGCCCTTGCTGGGCCCTGCCCAGGCAGTGCCAGGTGGGCCCTGCCAGCTGGGCTGTGTCAGCCCTCCCCCACTCACCCATGTTTATGAAGGCTGTCTCCAGCTCCTGCCGGTCCACGGAGCCGCTGCCATCGCGGTCAAAGCTCATGAAGTGCTGCTTCCAGCCACTGACCACAGCCCACAGCTCCTTGAACTCCTCAAACCCCAGTGTCCCAGACATGTCCCTCTGATTCCAGAGCTAAGAAAAGGAGCTCTTGATGCCAAGGAAAGGATGGTCTTGAGTGGGCTGGGTTGGAAAGGAGGCCTTGAGGCTCAAGGATGAGGCCTTGAGGCTCAAGGATGAGGCCCTGAGCCAGCTGGGCTGGTGGGAGGTGTCACTGCCCATGGCAGGGGGTTGGCACTGGATGGTCTTGAAGATCCCTTCCAGCCCAAACCATTCTATGGATCTAGGAATCTTTCCCTTTCACGGTGAAGGATACATCCAGCATGGAGATCATGAGTCTGCAGGTCTCCAAGTTGAAAGCTGTGGAAATCAGGAAAGGGAACTCAGTGCTGGGGAGGAGGATTTCCAGCTGTGTGTGACCCAAACACAACATTTCCAACTGCCTGTTCTTCTACCCTGCTTGGATCTGAGTGTCTCAAAGAGCAGAAAGCAGCACCCACTGCATGCAGCCCACAACTCCTGCCACAACAGGCTGCAGACAAAGGAGCCTGCCACAGAATCTTCTGGCCACAATCAAAGCTCCAACCAAAGAACAGGCCTGGCCACTGCACACCAGGCTTCCCCAGCTCCTCAGCTGGGCAGAGGGCAGCCAGGGCACCTTCTGCAGAGCTGGCTGCCATTGCACACCAGGCTTCCCCAGCTCCTCAGCTGGGCAGAGGGCAGCCCTGCAAGCACAGAAGAGAGGCTCTGGGTTGCAGCTCATATGGAAAGCAAGCCCCTTCCCCATGCAAACACAAAAAGCAGAAGGCCCCCAAGGCTCTCCCAGGAGCCCCCAGTGAGCTCTGGGGCTGGCTGGGTTTGGGTTGGAACCACCAACTTACGTTTGTATGCTCCTGCAATGCCTGACTGGGTGAGACACCTCTGCAGCTCGTCAGCGTCGATGTGCCCATCCTTTGGAAAACAGAAGATGTTCATCCTCCCTGCCAGGCTGGGCACTCCCAGACCCAAGGCCTCCCAAATGAGTCACCTTCAACTCTGCTCCACAGCACAAACTGCCCTTTGCAGCCCAGAACATGGAGTCATGGAATGGGCTGGGTTGGAAGGGACCTTCAGGATCGCCCAGTCCCAACCCCCTGCCATGGGCAGGGACACCTCCTGC
>VWYK01051204.1:0-20230 GCA_013399775.1 Semnornis frantzii | reverse complement strand
GGGCCCGCTTCCGCCTCTCTTCCCCTGCGGCTGCGGGCGGCAGGGCTGCGGTCACAGAGCCCCTGCGGGGTGGGCTAGGGACGGACCTCTGGGGATCACCCAGTCCAACCCCCTGCCAGGGCAGGGCACCCACAGCAGCTTGCCCAGCAGCACAATGGCCAGGGTGGGTTGGAAAATGTCAAGAGGAGACTGCACAGCCTTTCTGTGCAGCCTGCCCCAGGCTCCAGCACCCTCTCACCAAACAACTTTCTCCTTAAGCTCAAGTGATGCTCCTGGGTTCCAGTCTGTGCCCATTGCCCCTTGTCCTGTCCCTGGGCACCACTGACGAGCGCCCAGCCCCAGCCTCTTGCCCTCAGCCTTTGCTCCTCACAGAGCTGCACCAGGCCCCTCAGCAGCTTCATAGCCTCTGTTGGACTCTCTCCAGCAGTTCTCTGTCTCTCTGGAGCTGACAGCCTGCACCTGGCACACCCTGGGCTCTTGCTGCTCTTCCCAAAGTGGTCACCTGTGCCTTGTCGTCACCCACTGAAATGTTCATGGAATGCCAGAGCCACTTCGGTTGGCAAAGCCCTCTGAGCTTACCCAGTCCAAACACTCTGTGACTCTGCCAAGGCTGGGGCTAAGCCATGGCCCTCAGCACCACGGCTCTGCCTCTGGGAAACACCTCAAGGGATGGGCATTCAGCTTGTGCCAGGCTGTAAGAGCACTTCCACTCCTAGAATGGGTTTGGTTGGAAGGGACCTCCAAGACCATCCAGCCTCAACCCTCTGCCATGCCCAGGGACACTTCCTACCAGCACAGCTTGCTCCAGGCCTCATCCAGCCTGGCCTTGAACATCTCCAGGGAGGGGACAGCCACAGACTCCTTGGGCGACCTGTGCCAGTGTCTGCCCACCCTCACGGCCAAGAATTTCTTCCACATCCCTGGTCTCAGTCTGCCCCGTCCCAGTGTTGCCCTCATCCTGTCAGAAGCATTTAACTCTTCACCTCCATTTGAAGTGTGTTGTCACCACTGCAGTGCCACCAGAGTTCCTCTTCCCTTGCAATTTCCAATCAGTGAGCCTGGAAGGCTCAGTGGGGAGCTCTGTGGGGGTGCTCTGCCTGTGCCCCAGCCAGCAGTGTGCTGCAGCTCCCCATGCCCAGGCACAAGCAGGGATCTGTGTCCCTGTCTCTGCCCACTTGCTGCCGTGCCCCCCTGCCCCAGCTGATGCAACGGAGTTCCCAGCAGTGGGTGAAAGCACAGATTGCAGCATTTCTGGCTGAGAGAGACCTGTCACATCCTGGGCAGGAAGAGCCCTTTCCTGGTTGTGATTTCTCCTCTTGCTCTTGTTTTGGGGACTGTTTCTGCTGTTGCGTGGAGGGGGAGTTGAAAATAACTTTCCAATATTGCAACAGCCATGCCCAGGTGGCCTGCAGCAGATGGGGTTGCAGCTCCTGCCACCAGGCCAGGCCATACTTGAGTCAAGTCTTGGGGCAGCACCACTGAACGCAACATTTCCTCCTGTGGCTGTGGATTCTGCGACTTTTTTCGCACTTGCTGAGTTTTCCTCGATCCCAGTTTTAGCTTTTTTTGCCCCTTTCGGTTTTGTTTGCTTTACGTAGGAGCATTCGGAGGTGCGGCGCTGGCGGGACCCAGGCCGCTGCTGCCCCGGGAGCGCCCAGCAGGTGTCGCAGTGGTGCTTCGAGCGGGCGCGCCAAGGCCTGCCGCGCCGCTCTCCGCAGCCTGCGGGACTTCGACTCCGACACGCAGCAGCTCGGCCAGAGGCGGAGCAGAAGCCAGCAGCCGACCGCAGGGACCTGCTGCAGGAGCAGCTCCTGGGGGCTCGGTCCTGATGGAGCCCTTCCGTACCAGACTCCTTCTGGACTATCTGACAGAATCGCGGAATGGAGTGGTTGGGAAGGATCTCCACTGAATCCAAGCTCTCTGTCAAAGGAGAGTCCACCTGGGCAGGTCACACAGGAACACATCCAGCTGGCTTTGGAAGTTCTCCAGAGGATACTGCACAACCTCTCTGGGCAGCCTGCTCCACGCTCCAGCACCCTCACACCAAACAACTTTCTCCTTAAGTTCAAGGGACACCTCCTGGGTTCCAGTCTGTGCCCATTGCCCCTTGTCCTGTCCCTGGGCACTGCTGACAAGAGCCCATCCCCAGCCTCTTGCCCTCCCACCCCCCACCCCATTTAGGTCTTGCTGAGCATTGATCAGATCCCCTCTGGGGTTCTCCAACAGCTCCAGGTCCTTGTGCTAGGTGCCCCAGAGCTGGAGGCAGTGCTGCAGGTGAGGTCTCAACAGAGCAGAGCAGAGGGGCAGGATCCCCTCCCTGTGCTGCTGCTCTCCCTGCTCTGGATGCAGCCCAGGGCAGAGATGCCAGTACCCCAGGTGGGCTCTACTTATGTGAGCATCCCTGGGACAGAGAAAAGTGGGAGAAGGTGAGCCCAGGCATCTGGCCGAGGACAGAATCTCATTTTATTCCTTACCCAAAGACCTTCCAACACCTTTGTGCAGCTGAGCTGCATCATATCAAGAAGAGGCTCCAGAAATTATGACAGAGCTCAATGCTGTAACAAAAAAAGTCCTTTATTGTGGTTCAGGGGTGGGAGTTCCACAGAATGTCTACAGTGTTGCGTCCCAGTGCTGGCAAATCATCAGTGCTACTGGAGTGCCTTTCGGTTTCCTTCCTCGCAGCTCACAGCTCACACCAAAAGCCACCTAAGGCTTTGTGGCCGCACTTGAGAAGCTCAAGCCTGTGAGAACATCTCCCAGCTTCCTCCCACCTGGGTTTCTCCTCCAGCCCCTTGCCATTTTCAGTTGCTGGTAGAGTAGCACAAGCAAGGATTTGGTAATCCTTGAGCCAAACACATTGAAGATCAGAGATGCTGCACACAGATCTTACTCAGGAGCCTCTGGGGCATGACCACAGCTCTCTTGGATCAGATGTTAATGGAGGATGAGGTCATGCTGGGAGGAAGAGCACTCTTCCTTCTGGCAGCTGTGGCGTGTGCCCGTGAACACCTGGGACTCTTTGGAGGTGGATGTGCAGAGCTGAGCCTCAGTGGGCAGGAAGAGGAGCAGATGCCAGCTAATGCTGAAGGTTACTCTGGTTGTGCCCAGCCCTGGAGGAGGTTTGGGATGACAGAGAGACGACATGGAGCACCTCTTAGGAGCAGGGAGGGAACAGGCAAGGGGGACGCAGCGAGGCAAGGGGGACCTGCACCTGGGGTGCAGGGACTCAGAGGCCTGCTTGGCTTTGTGCTTGTCACTTGTCCTCGGGGTGGGTTCACTTCGCTCAGGGCTTGGGCAAGTTTTGCCCTTCTTCCTTCCCTCCCCAGACAAGGAAGGCTGAGAACTTCAGCTGAGAGCCCCCAGAGCTTTTAGTGTCCGCCTGCAGCCACCCGGGGGAGCTCAGACAGCAGACTTGTTGATGATGTAGTCAGATGGCTCTGGGTGCTGGGGGTTCCTCTCCCAGCCCTGCCGGATTCGAGTGAGAGGTCTGTCCAGACAAGGAAATATCAGCACAAACTTGACGACCAGGACAGCGCAGGGAATGATGAGGGACAGCATGTAGATGGGAGGGAGGTACCACTTGTAGGACGATGGCACCAGGAACCACTTCCCACCGTAAACCAGCGTGTGGGCAGTGCACAGAACCAGCGTCAGGTATCCCAGTTTGGACTAGGGGAACACAAGGGAAGCAAAGAGTTAACTGGAGGGCAAAGCAGAGCAAAGGCAGCTCGAAGGACACAGGAAGCTTGGGTACTAACTGGGTGCTGCTTAAAGGAAACCATTTCAAGACTCACAGAATCAGAGCTGTTTGGGTTGGAAAAGCCTCCCCAAGGTCATGGGACCCGACCAGCAACCCAACCCCACCATGGCCACCAAACCATGGCCACACGGCTCTGCAGCACCTCCAGGCATGGGGACTCCACCACCTCCTCTTGCAGAGGAGACATTTTTCCTAACTAGGACAGGGACTTGCTGGAGAGAGACAGCAAAGGGCTACAAAATCTGCCAAGGGCACTGGAACATCTCTGTGATGGGCACAGGCTGAGGGCATTGGCTCTTCTTGGTCTGGAGAAGAGCAGTCTGAGGGGGATCTCATCAATGCTGATCAATAGCTTAGGGGTGGGTGGCAGGAGGGTGGTGGACACTGCATGCATCACATTTGGAGATGCTCACAGAGCATGCATTGCATCAGGTTGGAAGGGACCCTCCAAGCTCATCTTGTCCATCCCTCCTGCACTCAGCAGGGCAGCTCCAGCTAGAGGAGGCTGCCCAGGGCCACAGTAAGTTTTACCTTGAATGGGATGAGCCTCAACCACCTCTCTGGGCTACCAGTGCCTCCCACCCTCACTGTGCAGAGCTTCCTTCTCCTGTCCAACCTAACTCTGCTCTGCTCCGGTTCCAAACCATTGCCCTTGTCCCATCCTCACAGGCCCTTCTGAACAGTCCCTGCCCAGCCTGTCTGGGCAGACACTGCAGACACTGGAATGCAGCTCTGCTCAGAGCCCTGGAGGGAGGTTGTTGGTCCCTAGCAGAGCTGCCAGTGCTTGCAGGGCTGGGTTTTATCTCCTTTGGAAGTCTTTTCTTACCTGTACAAATCTGAACTCCCTCCAGTTGACACTGTTGCTGACCGAAGGCAGGGAAGTGATTCCCAGAAGAACAAAGAGGAAAAATCCCAGAATGCCCAAAGCCAAGTAGGAGTCACTCAGCCAGGCATTGGTGGTGTCGAGTGACTGTGTTGTGTTGCTCAGTGCCTGCAGGACAGAAGAGCAGGGCCGGGGTCAGTAGGTGGAGGGAATGCCCTGGAAGGTACCCAGGAGAGAAATGTCCTACAGGGGCACTCTGAGAACCAGCAGGGATTGGCCTTCACTCCAATACATCTCACATCCACATCTCACATCCAATACAGTTACAGAGGACCACAGAGGAAAGAATAACAACTCTGTCCTGGAGGACATGAACCTGTCCTAGAGGACATGAGCCCTGCCCTGGAGGACATGAGTCTGTCCAGATGAGTTTCTGAAGGTCAGGGCAGAGGGCAGCATTTGCTTACCTGGGAGACAATCTGGCTGCTGGTTCTCCACCTGATGTAGGAGCGGATGGGGGTGACCAGGGTGTACAAGACGTGCACAGAAGCAAAGGCCAAGGCCACCAGCCCCAGCTGCTTCCTGCACAGCATCCACCTGTCCAGCCAGTCCGGGAAGCGGCGGTACTTGGTGCCTCGCCACAGCTGCAGGATGGCAGCCAGCACGCCAGGCAGGTAGACCAAGGCTAGGAGGACAAGGGCCAGCACAGGGCAGACCTTGTTTGGGATGGAGACTGCAATAAGAAAGGACAAGTCCTGCTTCCTGTAGACATAGGGATAGATGATATCCAGAGCCAGGCAGTAGAGGGTGAAAAAGATGGTGAGGCCGAGGGACAAGAGGATGGGAAACTTCCACATGGGGAAGAGCTGCAGAGGGTAATTCTCAATCTGCCGAGCAGCCAGCAGTGAGCCCTGGTCTAGAGGAGTGAGGCCCAGGGCACGAACCAGCTCCATCACCATCCTCTTGGCTTCAGCATCATCTCCACAGACAAAGACCTGCGGGCACGAGAGAGCAAAGCTGTGGTTAGAAGGATTGCTGTGACCTCCACTGTCCTGCTTCCATGTGGATGGGGAGCAAAGCTTCCTACCCCACTAACCCAGGGCCCTCAGCACCACATCCATGTGTCTTCTAAACCCCTCCAGGGATGGGGACTCCACCACCTCCCTGGGCAGCCTGGGACAGTGCCTGAGAACCTTAGCTGAGATGAAATTGCTCCTGATGTGCAACCTGAGCTTCCTCTGGCACAACTCATGGCCACTTCCCCTTGTGCTGTCGCTTGTTGCGTGTGAGAAGAGACCAGCCCTGAGCAATTCCAGTGAATCACAGTCACAGGATGGAGGAGTTGGAAGGGACCTCTGGAGATCATCCAGTCCAACACTCAAGCAGAGCAGGGGCACGCAGAGCAGGGGCACCCAGAGCAGGTCACCCAGAAGGATCTTCAGAGAAGGAGACTCCACCCCCTCCCCAGGCAGCCTGCTCCAGGGCTCCAGCACCCTCACAGTGAATAAGTTTTTGCTCGTGTTGAGCTGGAACCTCCTATGTTGATGGCATCTGAAGCCTGTGTGTGCCAGGCCTGTGCTTGCCCAGCTGCTCAGGAGCCTACCTGGCGGCTGGCATCCAGCGTGCCCGACTGCAGAGCCCAGGCTGACACCGTGTTGAAGGCTTTCACCACCTTGGCATCGGGCAGCAGCTGGGCAAGGTACTGGGCGTTGGATTCGGGGTACTGGTCTATCTTGAGGTTGTTGCTGATGTCCACCAGGACCTTTCCCCGGAGAGCTTCTGCGAGGGGGATGAGGAAGCTGTAGTGCTCCCTCTGGACTGCCACGATGATGATGGCAGCCTTCTGTGCTGCCTCCACGTGGCTCAGCACCTCGGCACCCCTGGGCACCAGGCTGGACGGCTTCGTGCTGCGGCTGCCGAACACCACAGGGTACCCAGACTGGAGCAGCTTCTGCGCCAGAGCTCTGCCGAAGTCCCCGGTGCCGAAGATGCAGATGGTGTCCTTCTTGCTGGCAGTGGTGGCAGACAGAGCCATGCTGGCAGGAGGGACTGTGGCCATCTGGGAAAGAGAAGGAGCAATGAGTAGGAACAACCCAGGCTCTGGAAAATGCAAGCCTGGCCTCTACCCTGGCTCCACAGCCTGAGGAGCTGGGAGCTCTCTTGCCTCTTCCTGTGCTTCCTGCACACAGGCTCAGAGGTCATAGAGCTGTTGGGGCTGGAAAAGACCTCTGGCAACACAGCACAGATGTGCAGACTGAGCTCCTGGGGTCATGGTTTGCACAGAACCCCAGGCTGGGCTGGGCTGGAAGGGACCTTGGGCAGGGACACCTCCCACCAGCCCAGCTTGCTCCAGGACCTATCCAGCCTGGCCTTCAACACTTTGAGGCTTGGAGCCTCCACAGCTTCTCTGGGTAACCTATTCCAGCCCTCGGATCATCTTTGTGGCCTGCCCTTGACCTGCTCTAACAGTTCTTTGTCTTTCTTGTGCTGGGGGACACCAGAGCTGGATGCAGTGCTCCAGGTGGGGTCTTCCCCATCAGACTGAGGTGGCACAAGTGAGTGGCTGCGTGGGGCTCAGTCACTAGCTGGGGTTAAACCACTCCAAGAGGAGATGTCTCTCATCAGACCAGAACCTGGAAGGCTTTTGCAGGATGTGAGCAGAAGTGATGTAACCAAAGGTGGCCCCACACCTGTCTGTGGTCTTCAATTTATCCTTAATACCTCCAGTCAGGAGCAGTTTGTTTCATTATTGTTCTTTGGGTTCCTGGGGAACATCTCATGAAGCTTTTTTGGAGTGGAAGTGGAATTTTTCATGTTGGACAGAGATTTGGGATGTTTTTTATATTCCTCATAATCAAATTCACTTTGAGGTTTTTATCTCTGCTCCTCCAGCCCTGCACCTGGGAGCTTCAAAGCCTTTCATGTATTATCCATGCCCTGGCAGCACCTGGGCTCTGTGCTTGCAGAATGAGGCCCAAGGCACAGAGAGAGAAGCAGAAACCAGCCTGCTGCACAGGTCCTGCAGCAGCTCCACATGGAGTTATGGAATGCTTTGGGTCCTTAAAGAACATCCAGTTCCAACCCCCTGCCATGGGCAAGGGCACCCACCAGACCAGGCTGCTTGAGGTCCCATCCAGCCTGGCCTTGAACACCTCCATTTACAAAAGGGAACCTAAGGACTGAAGGAAGACCTCCAACAGGAGGTGTTGCCCCAGGCCACTCTGCCCCCAGCCTGGAGCCTTCGGGGGGTTGTTGTGAGCCAAATGCAGGAGCCAGCACTTGGCCTAGCAGAAGCTGTGCCACAGGTGAAGTAGTGGCAGAGGTGGAACCAAGATACAGATCACAGAGAGATCAGAAAGGCATGGCCTGGAATGGCAGGTGGGAGATGAGTGGAGTGACTGGGAAGGCAGAGGAAGGAGCAGGGAGGAGCAAGTTTAGTGCTGACACTCGGAACAGGCTCTGGCAGCCCTCTGCAGGGGTTACCCAGGGCAGCTCCCTCCCTGGGGCAGGAGGAGCTTGGCTTGAGCCACGTCTGGCAGCTGCTTGTCCAACCTGTTTGCAGAACCTTCTCCTGCTCTGGCTCCTGCAGCTCTGCTTGCTTACAGCTTTCTCAGCCAGCCTGGCAGGTGTCACTGCAGCCCCTGCCCGCGGCACAGCAGCCTTGGCTGGGCACAGAGCTGGGCCCATGCCAGCCTTTTCTTCTCCAGATGAAACAGCCCCGGATCTTCCCCAGCACCTCAGGCTTCTGAAGGTGCTTCTGGTGGCTTCCTTCTGATCTCCCTAGGCTCACCTGCTCCAGCTGCTAATTAACTGCCTGCTGCAGTCTTCCTGCTGAGATCTTGCCATGCAGAGAAGAATGCTCCGCTTGCCTCACGGGCACCGCACGCCCTGGCACCTCTGCCTTCCTGACAGTCACCTTGGCATGCACTCAGGCTGCCAGAGCTTTGACAAGTCCTGAGTGGCAACAGGACCAAAGTGGGGAGTGCTGAGCAGCCTGTGGGCATGCTGGCCATGTGCCAGCAGGAGAGGGGCTTCTGACAGGCCTGCAGGGGCAGGACGAGGGGGGATGGCTTCACTCTGGAAGGAGCTGCCTGGAGATGAGACGTCAGGGGAAATTCTTGCCCATGAGGTGGGGAGGCTCCAGGACACATTGCCCAGAGGAGGTGGGGAGGCTCCAAGCCTGACAGTATTCAAGGCCAGGCTGGATGAGGCCTTGAGCAAGATGGGCCAGTGGGAGATGTCCTTGCCCATGGCATAGGATTGGAACTGGATGGTCTCGAATGTCCCTTCCAACCCAACCCAGTCTGGGATCCTGTGATTTCCACCTTGAACTACCTTTGGTCTCACACCAGGTCCTGAGTGCCCACCCGAGTGCTCTGGGATGGTTTCACATGCTCCAGAAGCCATCTGTGAGGCCCTTGGTGATCTGCTCCCACACCTGATTAGAAGTGAGCTGCTCCTGTAAGCCCACCCTGCTGCCCCCAGCCCCTCTCCAGGGCTGTCCCACACCCTCTGCTCCAGCCCTGCTCTGGAGGCTGGCTGTGGTTCAGAGCTGGCCCTGCACTCATCCCTGCTGCACAGCTCTGTCTGTTTTCAAACTGTGCCTTCCATTTCTCAAGATCAATTTGATTTCTCAGCCTCTCCTCCGAGGTGCTGGCAGCCCCTTCTCAGCTTTGCCAGGCTGTCAGCTTTAATAAGCTCAGTGCCTGTGCCAGCATCCACCCTAGCTCAGGACATTGTGGAACTGGTTACTCAGGGAGGCTGTAGTTGCCCCCTCACTGGAGGTGTTCAAGGCCAGGCTAGATGAGGCCTGGAGCCAGCTGTGCTGGTGGGAGGTCTCCCTGCCCGTGGCAGGGGGTTGGGGCTGGATGACCTTTAAAGGTCCCTTCCAAGCCATTCTCTGGTTCTCTGACACACTCCAGGGCGCTGCGGCCGCTGCAGCCCAGGCACAGGCTGGGAATGCTGTCAGAAATCTGAGTGAGACAGGGAAGTGTGATGAAAGATTTAAGGAGAGCAGGAGGATGGATGTGAAAGTTTCCTGCCAAAACAAACAGAGGGGATTTGCAACATGCCTGGAGTGGAGACAGGCAGATCTCACAACAGGTTGGTGAAGCTGGGCCCCGTGCGGCGCAGCCTGTGCCACACACAGGGTGCCCAGGGCACAGCTCCTCCAGCTGCACTCTGAAGCACAGCAAATGGATTTTGCTGCACCTTTTGGTTTCTTCTCTTTCTTTTATGTGGACTCGACCATTTCCCCTTGCTACCTGACCACAGCCAAGTGGCACCTGCAGAGCCTGCCCTCAGCAGGGACCCACACTGACCTTATCACAAGGAAGGAAGCATTCAGAGACTCGTGGAATAGGTTGGCTTGGAAAGGGACCTTCAAGACCACCCCAGCCTCAACCCCTTGCCATGCCCAGGGACACCTCCCACCATCACAGCTTGCTCAGGGCCTCATCCAGCCTGGCCTTGAATGCCTTCAGGGATGGGGCATCCATAGCCTCTCTGGGCAACCTGTGCCAGTGCCTGCCCACCCTCACTCTCAAGAACCTGCTCCCTGGCTCCAGCATTCCAAGCCCACCAACCAGTCCTTCCCCACTTGTTGAACTCCAGCAAACACCTCTGGCATAATCAAGGACTTTGTGATATGCTCTGAGATCTCTGCATGCCAGCTGACTAAGCCACAGATCCTGCCCATGTCTCAAGGCTTCCTTACATCACCTCTTGGTGACTAATAGGTTGCATAATGTCAGAGCAAAACAGAATCACAGAGCCACAGATTGCACTGGGTTGGAAGGGACCCTCAGAGGGCATCTTGTCCAACCCCTGCAGGCAGCAGGGACAGCTCTAACTAGATCAGGCTGCTCAGGGGCACAGCAATCTGGTCTTGAATGTCTCCAGGGATGAGGCCTCAGGCACACCTCTGGGAAATCTGTTCTGGGCAAGCTGTTCCCCAGCACAAGAAGGACATGGATCTGCCAAGCAAGTCCAGAGGAGGCCACCAAGATGATCCAAGGGCTGGAGCACCTCTGCTGTGGGGACAGGCTGAGGGAGCTGGGGCCGTGCAGCCTGGAGAGGAGAAGGCTCCAGGGAGATCTTAGAGCTGCATTTCAGTATCTGCAGGGGACCTGCAGGCAGGCTGGGGAGGGACTGATCAGAAGGGCCTGTAGGGACAGGCTGAGGGCAATGGTTTGAGAGTGGAGCAGAGCAGAGTTAGGTTGGACATGGGGAGGGAGCCAGGACATGTCCTGCCTCTGCATTTTTTTGCCCAGCATGGACAAAGTCTGGGGTAAAATCTGATCAGGTGAATCAAATCTCTAAGTTCAAGCCCACCTGAGCCTCTCAGGTCAATCTTTAGCCATTCTGTGCCCATTCCCACCAGCAGATGTGGCAGCAGCCTGTGGCTTGCCCCTGTGCCACTCACCTGTGTGCTCAGCCTCCTGCAGTGCCCTCAGGCAAGCCCGTGAGGTGCTGGTTATGGTGAGGAAGAAGAAGAGACCTCAGGAGCTGCAGAGAGGTCCTGTGACCTGGAGCAGAGTGCAGGAACCCCAGCAGTCTGGTTGGCATTTATCTGGTGAGGCTGAGAGGGGAGGGTGAGATGCAGGGATGTTGCAAGCCTGCTGTGTATGTGTGGGGTGAAAGGCACTTCCCGTCAAGGGCTCAGGGAAAGTCCCAGCCCTTGTATTTACAGCTGAGGTGAAGCTCTGCTTGCTTCTGGCACTCTGGCACCGACTTGCCTTTGGCTATCAGCCAGAGCTGCTCTTGGAAACCTGTGAATTGCAGAAGGCAAGAATGCTGCAGAAGCTGAACAGCAGCTCTGAAAGGAGAGCTGCTGGCTGCTGGCTGCTTGTGCCCAGCCCTGCGGGGCAGCGGCAGGAAGAAAGTCACGCTGGGATGTAAGGAATTTGCCATGAGCATGGCTGCAAGCACTGCTCTGGGATGGGTGGAAGCACTGCTCTGGGATGGCTGCAAGCACGGCTCTGGGATGGGTGGAAGCACTGCTCTGGGATGGCTGCAAGCACTGCTCTGGGATGGGTGGAAGCACTGCTCTGGGATGGGTGGAAGCACTGCTCTGGGATGGCTGCAAGCACTGCTCTGGGATGGCTGCAAGCACTGCTCTGGGATGGGTGGAAGCACTGCTCTGGGATGGGTGGAAGCACTGCTCTGGGATGGCTGCAAGCACTGCTCTGGGATGGCTGCAAGCACTGCTCTGGGATGGCTGCAAGCACTGCTCTGGGATGGCTGCAAGCACTGCTCTGGGCTGAGCTGGGTGTTCCTGACAGCCCCAGCAATCCTGTGGAACCAGAACCTGCCACAGCTACGTGCTGAGAAACAGAGCTTTGAGGGACAGGCACCGGGGAAGATGCAAAGCTCTTGATGCTGCCTGCCTGCTTGGAATGTGATGGAATTCAGAGCAGAGCCCTGGGCATCAGGAGATGGCTGGGCTGGATCTCAGTCCAGGAGCACATCTGTTTGCATGGGATGGAATTCAGAGCAGAGCCCTGGGCATCAGGAGATGGCTGGGCTGGATCTCAGTCCAGGAGCACATCTGCTTGCATGGGATGGAATTCAGAGCAGAGCCCTGGGCATCCGGAGATGGCTGGGCTGGATCTCAGTCCAGGAGCACATCTGCTTGCATGGGTGGAGAGTGTTACCAGCACTGAGGTTTCATAAGAGGTTCCATAAGAGGTTCCATAAGAGGTTCATAAGAGGTTCCAAACTGAATTGGAAGGCCATTTAAAGGATATCTCACTCCAGATTTGCAGCAACCTCTGCCAAGAAATCATGGAACCACAGGATGGTTTGGGTTGGAAGGGACCTTCAAGTTCACCCAGCCCCAACCCCCTGCCATGGGCAGGGACACTTCCCACCAGCACACCTTGCTTCAGGCCTTGTCCAGCCTGGCCTTGAACCCCTCCAGGGAGGGAGCAGCCACAGCCTCCCTGGGCAACCTGTGTCAGAGTCTCTGACTCCATGCTCAATCCCAACAACACTTAGCAGCCTGCTGGCAGTGGAGTGCTGTGCTTCATGTCCCTCTCTGGGGTCTTCATGATGTATTTCTGAGCTGTCAGCTCTCACACTTCACCTTGCCCTTTGTTTCCCTTCCCCATTTGTTGTCTCCTGTCATCACTTGCCTCTGCTCTGTGTTTTAGGAGCACTTAAAAAGAGCAGTGGTGCCGCCAGGCCGTGTGGTGTTTGTGGGAGGTTGTTTCCCTGGGCTCAGAGATGCTGTGGAAGCAGAGATGACAACCTTCTGAAAAAGCCCAGAAGGCAAAAAGATGAGAAGAGGCTCAGAGCCTGTCACTGTGTGCTGCAGAACTTCCATCAGGCAGTGGAGCTGTGCTGAGAGCAGGAAACACTGCTGGGGTCCTTGCCCCTGGGAGAAGCAGTCCTGGCGCCCTAAGGGCAACCACTGTGCTCAGGGGGACACTGAGGGGCACCCCAAAGGCTGATGGAATGTCCTGCTGGATGTGACCTCAAGGTGGGTGAGCACAGAATGGCTTGGATAGCCTAGTGGGAGGTGTCCCTGCCCCTGGCAGGGGGTTGGCACTGTATAATCTTGAGGGTGCCTTCCAACCCAACCTGTACTATGGCTCTGTGCTAAATCAGATCTGCTGGATGCTCATCCTGAGCTCCCAAACTACTGAGGTCTTGGGGATGGAAATCAGCACATCCTTCAGGACTGAGAGGTGAGAAGTCACAAAGCACTACCAGACACATAGGGAGCTCAGGGGTGCTGGAGGATGAGGCTGGGTCCCTGCCTGGAAACAAGGCATGCAGAAGGGTGGGTTAAAGAGGAGCTCTGTCCTGTTGTGGCATTTCTGGACTAGGTTTGTTGGAAGGGAAGAACTGAGCAATGCCTGGCCAGGTCCCTCTGCAGAGCCTCCCTGCCCTCCTGCAGACCAGCGCTGCCTGCAGCTTGGTGCCACCTGCAGCCTTCCCAAGGGTGACAGACCAAGGATCCCAAATGTCCCCACTGCTGAAGCTGGCTCTGAGCCACCATGCAGCTGAAGATTGCCCACCCCAGCGCTCTCATCCCTGCCCTCACTCTGGTGGCTCACCTACCTTGCTCTAGGTCCTGTGGGGAGGGTTTTGGTGACCCGGGTCCTTCCCTGGGTGATGTTCCTGAGGATGGCATCCACCTCCCTGCAGGAGCTGCTCAGAGCTGCTTTTATAGGCATCTTAGCACGTAGGACACATTGCCCCTTGCTCATTGATCTCCAGGCCAGTCTCTATCTTAACACACTCTCTGGAGTCTGTTTAATGATGTCTGTTGAATATCTGTTCTTTGTTCCATTCCTTATCTCGGGAGCCAGTTTTCCTGCCCTTCCAAGGCATTAATGACCACTAATTTGTCATTAGTGATTTGCCTGTAGCCCAGGAGCCTCTGGTTTCATCCTGCCTCCACACCTCACAAGCTTTCCTGTGATCTATTACTTGTGTCCATCCTCCGCTCACTGGAACAGTGTTGGTTAACTTCTTTGTTGGTGACATGGACAGTGGGATGGAGGCAGCCTCAGCCTGGTGACACCAGGCTGTGTGCTGTGGCTGGAGGGATGGGATCCATCCAGAGAGACCTGGATGGGCTGCAGAGCTGGGCCCAAGCCAACCTCATGAGGTTCAACAACCCCAAGTGCCAGGTTCCTACAATTGGGTCAGGGCAATGCTAAGCACATATCCAGGCTGGGTGGAGAATGGATGGAGAGCAGAGCTGAGGAGAAGGCCTTGGGGCTGTCAGTTGGTGACAAACTCCTGAGGAGCTAGCACTGGTCTCTGGCAGCCCAGCAGGCAGCTGTGTGCACAAGGAGGGCATCTCAGCCTTTGAGTGCAGTGAGGGCTGTGAGCACAGCAGCACATCCACACCACCAGCCTCTGCCCACACCACCAGGCTTTGTCACACCACCATGCTCAACCAGGGCATGCACAGTCGTGTCTCATGCCCAAGCAACACCCCTGCCCCAGATGACCTTCTCCTGCTGCCACCCAGCGCAAGCCCTGGAACGAACATGAGCCTTTGGAAGCAGCTAAAACCCAGCCCTGTGCTTAACTTTGCCTCCTTCTGTACTTGACTCAAAGAGCACTTCTGGCCAGGAGCCAGATAGTCACTGTCAGAGGGCTTTGTGGTCCACCACAGTCTGTTCCCTCTTCCTCATCTGAAATCTGACTTGCTCCTTCCAATGGCAGGCACTCCCCAGCCCGGGGTCAGGCTGGGACAGCAGGCTGCAGCCTGGAGGAAGGCAGGTGGGTAGAGACCCTCTTGCTGTCCTCAAGGAGCAGATGCTCCTCAGGACAGCTGAGCAGAGCAGGCCAGGCAGGAGCAGGAAGGCTCCGTGCTGCAGACCCTGGCTCCACGCTGCAGGCCCTGGCTCCACGCTGCAGGCCCTGGCTGCATGCTGCAGGCCCTGGCTGCATGCTGCAGACCCTGGCTGCATTTTGCAGGCCCTGGCTGCATGCTGCAGGCCCTGGCTGCATTTTGCAGGCCCTGGCTGCATGCTGCAGGCCCTGGCTGCATTTTGCAGGTCCTGGCTGCATGCTGCAGACCCTGGCTCCACGCTGCAGGCCCTGGCTCCATGCTGCAGGCCCTGGCTGCATGCTGCAGGCCCTGGCTGCATGCTGCAGGCCCTGGCTGCATGCTGCAGACCCTGGCTGCATTTTGCAGGCCCTGGCTGCATGCTGCAGGCCCTGGCTGCATTTTGCAGGCCCTGGCTGCATGCTGCAGGCCCTGGCTCCACGTTGCAAGCCCTGGCTCCACACTGCAGGCCCTGGTTCCACACTGCAGGCCCTGCTCCACGCTGCAGGCCCTGGCTCCGTGCTGCAGGACATGGCTTGGCTGACTGCAGGCTGCTCTGCAGCCGAGGGCCCAGAGCTGTCAGTTTGTAGCACGAGGAACTCCAGAGCACAGGAACCATCTCCTTGCTGGGCAGGAGGGACCAGGAGTGCTCTCCTTTGTGTCTTACCCCTTAGGGCTGAGACCTTCTCTGGATCTGCTGTGTGGAGACCTCCCTGAATACCAGCAGGTGTAGCCCAGAGGCCTCCATGGCAGAACTCAGCATGAGGAATGGCTTAGGGGGAAAAAGCTGCAATCCCTATTTTGGGAGGCTGGCCACTGAGTCACCTGGCTGGAAGTGTGAATTGTCTCCTCTTTGCTCCTGCTCTCCTGCCCAGTCCTGCAGGAGCCTCCTGTTTGCTCTCGCCTTGGGCAGTGGTGATAGCAGGCTGGGCAGAACCTTGGCACTTGGGCTTGCCCATACCACAGGCTGACAGGTGAAGGCCACGTCAGAGACTATCTCCAGTTTCAGCAGCCTCTTCCAGATGCCACTCTGCTGGCTTCAGAGGCTTTGCTTATCTCCAGCTTAATTGACCCGGGAGGAAAGTGCTTGCTTTCCCCAGAGGCCCTGGACATGAAGGAAGCTGTCATTAACGGTTATCACTGCTAATGCCACTAATTAAGGCAGTGTGCAGATAACACCCAACTGCTCTGAAGGGCAGCTCAGGGCCAACAGGGCTGCCCCGGCAGCATGGCCTGCTGCCACACCGGCAGTGCCCTGAGCCGTGGCACTGGGTAGTGGGGTGGTGGCAGGGAGTGGCACAGGAGCCTTTGACTGCAGTGAGGGCTGCGAGCACAGCAGCACGTCCACACCACCAGCCTCTGCCCGTGCCACCAGGCTTTGTCACAGCACCACCAGCCTCTGCCCATGCCACCAGCCTCAGCCCACACCACCAGGCTTTGTCACACTACCACCAGCCTCTGCCCACAGCACCAGGCACAGTGCCAACCCTTGTCCCCAGCACAGCACCCTGCAGGGCAGTGCATCAGGGAGGCAGTACCAAGATGCTATTCCAGCAGGATAGTTACACTCAGAGAGTTGCACCTCCGACCTTCTGCCCTATCCAAGGTGCAGCAGTGCCCTTGGTCTGCAGCCCAGCCCTTGGCAGTGACTCTGCATGTCAGTGTTCTCCCTGCCAGCAGCAGCCCCTGGCTGTGCCAACCTGCCCTGAGCTCAGGAGGTGCTTCACTGAGCAGAGCCTGAGCTGGGCAGTGACAGCAGTGAGCAGAACCAGCTCCACTCTGGCTCAGAGCAGGACTGGGAGTGTGGCTGAGTGAGGACAAAGTGGTTTCTAACACTCAGCACCACAGGAAGAGCTCCTCTGCATGCGAAGAGGCATCAAAAGAGAACAACAAAGGGTGGTGTGGACCTAGGGTCGTGGGATCAAGCAGTCAGAGCAGACCCGGACCCCCACCTGGCTCCAGCTTCCCTTCAGGGAGCTGTAGAGAGCAATGAGGTCTCTTCTCAGCCTCCTCTTCTTCGGGCTGACCACCCCCATGACTGAATCCTTCGAGCCCTCTGGAAGCTGCAAGGAGGGGACCGATGTGCCCCAAGGCCATGGTGCCAGCTGCCAGTAGTGGTGACAGATCTCAGGAGCTGTGGTGCTGACAGCTCAGCTCCTTGGCCTGCTGCTGGGACACACCACAACAGCATTGGTCTCTGCAGCAACACTCCAGTAAATCAGGAACAAAAGATGTCTGCGGGATGAAGAAAGGCTCTGCCTGCTCCTCTGGCTGCTGTGGGACCCCAGGAGAGGCAGCCCAGGCAGCCACACCAGGATGGTTCTCCTGCAGCTCTCTCATACACAAAGAAGTAGGATTTTTGTTTTTTCATGTTCTAATCTGCCTCTTTCCTGGCTGCAGAATGCTGCCTGGGCTGGGAGAGTTGGGGCTGTGCAGCCTGCAGAAGAGAAGGTTCCAGGAAGACCTCAGAGCTGCATTTCAGTACCTGCAGGGGACCTGCAGTCAGGCTGGGGAGGGACTGTGGGGACAGGCTGAGGGCAATGGTTTGGAGCTGGAGCAGGGCAGAGTTAGGTTGGAGAGAAGGAGGAAGCTCTGCACAGTGAGGGTGGGAGGCACTGGCACAGGCTGCCCAGGGAGGTGATTGAGGCTCATCCCTGGAGGCATTCAAGCCCAGACTGGATGTGGCCCTGGGCAGCCTGAGCTGTTGGAGCTGTCCCTGTGACTGCAGGGGTTGGACAGGATGAGCTGGGAGGGTCCCTTCCAGCCCTATGTAGTCTGTGACTGTTCTCTGGTGTCACCGTGCAGAGGTTTTCTTCTTTCCTGGCCATGGCTCACTTAGAAGCACTCTGCTGGCACAGGGCAGGGACTGCACTGGGATGGGTCCAGAGTGAGAATTGGGTGTCCAAAACATGACAGCTTTGGGGACAGTGAGGACATTTTGAGGGGCTGCTCAACTCAGACTTAGTTGGATATCAGGAGCCATTTCTGTGCTGCAAGAGTGGTCAGGGATTGGAACTGTTCCCCAGGGAGGTGGTGGAGTCCCCATCCTCTGGAAGTGTCCCAGAAATGTGTGGCCATGGCAGTTGGGGGCAGGGTTTAGTAGCCATGGTGATGCTGGGTTGCTGCTTGGACTCGATCTCAGAGGGCTCTTCCAACCTCAAAATTCTATGGTTCTATCTTTCTGTGTACTCCTGGCAGCAGCCAGTGGCAGAGGCAATTGCCCTCTCCCAACCCACCCTATCAGCAATAAACACATCCAAACCCAGAGCTTATCTCAGCACCTTGCTGGAGCTGCTGAGAGCTCCTGGCAGGTAGCTGCCACATACTGCTGGCTGCCAGCAGAGCTGCAGGATGGAGCTCACCACAAAGGCTGAAGAGGAGGAGGAGGGCAGCATGCAGGAGGTTGGGACTCACGTCCCAGCAGGTGACGTTTTGCTGGGCACGTAGGTCCCAGCTCACCTTTGTGAACTTTGTGAGCCTGGGAAGCTGAGGTGAAGGCAGGTGAGATGGGACTGAGCACCACCTGGTGCTGCTGGGGTTCTGCCCTGCTTCTGGGCACACTGTCGAGCCCAGCAGCCATACCGTGGAGTGGTGGTGGTGCAGGGTGAAGATTCAGCCACAGAGAGTTCAGCTGAGAGCCATGAAAATGCTGATGGGACTGGAACATGTCTCTTGATGAGAAGAGGCTGGGAGCCCTGGGGCTGTTTAGCCTGGAGAAGAGCAGCCTGAGAAGGGCAAGGAAGCTGGGGAGGATCTGGAGAACAGGGGTGAGAAGGAGCAACTGACGGCCCTGGGAGTGTTTAGTGTGGAGCAGAGGAAGCTGAGGGCAGAGCTCATTGCTCTCTGCAGCTCCCTGAGAGGAGGCTGCAGCCAGCTGGGGTCAGGCTCTGCTCCCTGAGTGACAGGAGGAGAGGAAATGTCCTCAGGATGATCCAGGGGAGGTTCAGGTTGGATGCCAGGAATAATTTCTTCCCAGCAAGGGTTCTCAGGCACTGTCCCAGGCTGCTCAGGTTGGTGGTGGAGTCCCCACCCCTGGAAGTGTTTAAACTGTGTGGAGGTGGTGCTGAGGGCTGTGGCTCCGTGGCAGTGGCTCAGCAGCACTGGTGGGGTTGTGAGCACTGGGTGAGGGGTTGGACTGGATGATCTCAAAGGTCTCTCCCAGCCTCACCAGTTCTATGATTCTGTTTTTCACATCTCTTTGGCTGCACCACCTGAAGGTCAGTGTAGGAGTTTTGCCTTCACCTGATTGCTCCTTTTGGTAGCAAACCTTGGTGAGGTTGCCTCAGAGGAACCCTCAGTCCTGCCAGTTCTTCTCTTGCTGGAATTAGCACCTCCTTTATTTAGGCTTTGGGCAGAATCTCTGTTTTCTGACTCCAAATATTACTCCACCCCCTCCCTGCTGCTGTTCCTTTGCACTGCACAGCATCACCTTTGTTTTGGGGGTGGATTCATCATCCATCAATCCCAACAGGCCCTCAAGGAGCAGCTCACTCAGGTTGTTGCCTCTCCTCACTGTGGGCAGCTGCTTTGCTTTTCTCTTTTCTGTGAAGGTGTCATCTCCTCCAGACACAGGGCTGGGCTCTGCTGCTGTAGCTAATGAGTTCAGGATTCACTCACAAGGCAGGGACCTGCTGGGAAGCTGAACATTAGCTCATGGAGCAGGGCACTGGAATTAGCTCTCACTGCATGGATCTGTCTCTATTGATCTGCCTTAAACCATAGAATCACAGAATGGGTTGGGTTGGCAAAGCCCTCTGAGCTCACCCAGCCCAACCATGCTCTGACTCTACCAAGGCTGGGGCTGAGCCATGGCCCTCAGCCCCACAGCTCTGCCTCTGGGAAACCCCTCCAGGGATGGGCATTCAGCCCCCCCCCTGGGCAGCCTGTGCCAGGCTCTGAGAACCCTTTCAGACAAGTAGTTCTTCTCATGCCCAACCCAAACCTCTCTTAGTGCAAGCCACGGTCATTTCCTCTCAGTTCTGCCCAAGTGGGAGCAGATGCACCTGGCATGGCCCTTGTCTGAGTCCTGGCTGGCTCTCCCAGGCTCCTGGCTTTGTGAGTGTCAGCTGCAGCCATCCTCAGCCGTTTCCTGGGGCTGAAACACTCCTGGAAACAGCTGCCAGGCCTGCAGGGTAATTAGCCTACCAATTAGTGCCTGACAGATAGTTGTAGTGATGAGCCTTGTTCCAGCATGCTTTGATGCTGCTCTGCAAGGACCTTGAGCTGGGACTTTCCCTTTTCCACATTGTTTTTGTGACCATATCTGACAATTTAGCTGCAAATATGAAGTGTCCATGTGTTTAACCCCTGAATCCTGGAATCCCAGCGTGTGGTGGTGACTCAGTTGTGGGAATTC